>JANIIA010000008.1:10769570-10782759 GCA_027478495.1 Erythroxylum alaternifolium | reverse complement strand
TGTCAAAACACTTTAAATAATCCTAATCTATTCCAAAATGACCAAAATACCCTTCCCATAAGTGAGGGGATGTTACACAAGCAAACAAAACAATAAACACACAAAATCATGACACACAATGCAGTAATGAGACAATGGCTTCAACTTCATGAAATAAATTTAATTTTAAACATAGTCATTCAAGTATATCAAATCATT
The DNA here is from genome assembly GCA_027478495.1 of Erythroxylum alaternifolium. Lineage (NCBI taxonomy): Eukaryota > Viridiplantae > Streptophyta > Magnoliopsida > Malpighiales > Erythroxylaceae > Erythroxylum > Erythroxylum alaternifolium. Next base: position 10,782,561 of record JANIIA010000008.1, on the reverse strand, counting down.
AACGTGTAAAATTTGCATCTAGAGCTTTGAACTAAATATATATATTAATCCAAACTCAAGTGTTAAATTGTTTACCCTCTTTAATTGCATACACACATTAATAATTCTTTGGTCATTCAGACTCTATAACTACTCCTAAGTACGTTTTCATGAAAAGTCAAGCTATTACAAGTTCGGTAGGTTTTTATTTGAAAAACATAATATTTCTTATTTCTTATTTCTTATTTTTTTATTTTTTGTGAACATAAACTTAGTTTTTTTTACGCGAAGACAAACATGGTAACGAATGTCGATCTGGTTACTCAACTAAGTCATGTGTTTTTTATTAAGCTACTTAGTTGGAACATCATTATAGCCTTTTGATGCGAAGGCACACATTTATGATGTATGTCGATCCAGTTACTTAGCTACTTCACATTCTTAACTAGCTACTAGCTCTATTTATAACCCGAAGGCCAGCGAAATAGTTATTTATTTAAAATTAACAATCATATTTTTTTAATTGTCTACCATGTTACTTTAGCTACTTGTTTCCATTAAAAAAATACTAGCAAAGCTACTTAAGTTGAAAGGCCTCAAATTATGAATGAATGTGACAATTTGGAGGGTGACAAACTAACACTAAATCCTAATTAATTTGTATATTTAGTCAAAGACCCCAATTCACTAATTTTGCGAGCTAAACATTCTTCACAACCTAATAGACTATGTTCAAAATTAAATCGATTTCATTCTATCTAAGCCCTTGACACATTCACATGATTCACAAAATGCAATCTAATAAATATCATGCCAAATTCACATTCAATGCAAAACATATAACCCTCCCCACACTTGAACAACACATTGTCCTCAATGTGAGAAGGGGAAAACAAACATATATGGAAAGAAGAAACATAAATTAGAATAAAACAAAAATAAAATAAAGACTAAATTTAAAAATAAAGGGGGTTAGAACAAAGCCTCATGGTGATGGAGGCACGGATAGTGTTGGAGGTGGCGGTTAAACGCCCTGAGCCTTGAAATAATGATGGACACGACGTATGTCACAGCTCTGATGACGTTGAGTTTGGGCCATCTCCTTCATCCTTTTGGAGTTCTCCACGAGTGTATCTGTAATTACCTTAGTGTTTGCGGAGATTGTATCCAATACTTTCTTCTAGCCTAGTTCTTCTGTTTCTTCTTCTTCCTTAGATTCCTCGCTGGTCAAATCCTCTTCTTGTTGTTATTGAGCACTTGAACTCCCTTGACCAGTCCTACCCTTTATATGTGTCTTAAAACTAATATATTTTCGATGAGATCCATAGAGAAATTCTTCTCTTGCCATTGATGATGATGGTTCATGCATTAAAGATGGTAGATTATGAGTCCGTTGCACTCAAATCCTTAGTAATTAGCTATGGACGAAACCAAGTAACCAATTCCTAAGTTATTGCTCCTCTTCTTCCAAACAACAATAATTGCGTTAAAGATGTGGGTGGTTATACAAACTTGGATGGTATGATCCATGCAACATAACATGAAAAGTTCTTTCGTTGAACACTTGTTAGTTTCTGTTTTGTCAAAAATGATTTGACACATGAATTTGTGCAGTAAAAAGTGTTCGTGGCTCCTGATGATGTTGTTATGTGCATTCTTATCATCAAAACACTCTAACCCAGTTAGTTCAGTCCAGAAGGGGTTGACACAAAAATCATCGTGCTGATCCACTACGGATGACTCGGGAAAACCATAAATTTCATGCAAAGTCTCATAAGTAAGCCCATAAGGTTGTCCCCACAACCTAAACCATAATTCCCTAAGTTTGTTGGATTCAAATTGAAGGGATGTAAAGAATTCTAAGGTAAGTTCTTCGTTAACTGGGAATTGAAGTTGAATGAACTGTCCATATTGAATTCTCTCTGCTAAACTTTCAACCTTGTCTCGTAATTCTAATCTATCTAAAGTTTCAAAATGAAAATACTTTGGAACCATAATTTGCTTGTTGTGAAGATAATGAAAGCAAGTACCTTCCTCATCTGAGAAGATCGGGAAAGGTGCTTCGTAATCAGATGCCCTAGTCCTTTTCCCTCGTCCCGAGAATTGGGTTCGCTTATTGATTGATAGCGCCTTGCTGTTTGCTTGATGCGAGAAATACTGGCTTGTGAGTCGATGGAATTTGGAAAAACTTAGGAAGTTTGAAATTTGAGTAGAGAGAAGTGAGAGTGTTTGGAGGTTTAAAGCTTAGAGAGATAGAATAAAAATGAAAGTAAGTGAAAAAGTGAAATTAGAAATGAATATACAGGTGATAGAGGGTAAAATGGTAAAAATTGACTTTAAAAAATCGCATATCCCCTTTTCTACCCTACCACAGGTCACGATCGTGGCCTGCAATTTTTAACCAATTTTAAAATATTTCTACTTCTTTTGTTCTTCTCCACTTTCTGAAATTACTTCCTAACTCTTTGTGACCCTTTCACCTCTCTTTGCTTACTTCATCGATCATCAAATTCATGTCAAAGTTTTATGCCTTCCCGATTCTATATAATAATAAAAATGGAAAATAACAGGAAATATGATCTTGGATGGAGACGGGAGGTAGCGACATTAGAAACTCCTGATTTGGGAAGTACGTCCATGTCGTCTTCTTCTCCACTTCTCTCTTCCTTCTTCTCTTTCTCAATCTCTCAACAATTCTCCCTAGTGTTTCTCTCTAAAAGTGGCTGATGCAAAAGCTCCTTCATCTTCTTTGTCTTATTCTTTATATACTTTTTGTGTTTTGGGCAACCTTAGGGTTTTTTCGAAGTCCGAAATGTCCAAAACTTGTCGAAACTAGACTTTTTTAATGCCTGTGTGTCTGCCTAACACAGGCCATGATCGTAGGCTACATTTGAGCCTTCTATCATGATCATCGCAAGTAGGCCACGATCGTGGGTCGTGTCCTGGGCTTCTGTCACAATCATGGCATATGGGCCACGATCGTGGGCTAACTCCAGTGCTTTTGTCATGATTGTGGCCTATTGTGACACGATCGTGGGTCGTTGTTTCAGCTCGAGTGTCTCTAAAACTTCTCTGTTCTTTGATGTTGACCCTGAATTACTAATAAGCACATCAAGGTATCTCAAAAACATAATAATTAAGCTCAAAGAGTTGTATTAACCCACAAAAACACTTAAAACATAAATAATTAACTAACTAACACATACTGAACAATTGAATTAATAATTAATTCCATATCAAACTAAGCCTTAAAACATGATACAATTCACACTTATCAGTGTTAATCCGTATAGATCCAAGTCATAGGAGTGAGGTACAAGGAATATCTGTAGGGACCAAGCCCAACAACTAGGAGTAAAAGTACCTTTCGAATCTGTTTTGGTTTAAGATGATTGCACGTGTAAAAGAGTAAAAGAAATTATATGTTTTCTTTTTGGATTATAATGTAACTATAAAGATGCAATACTACTGTTAAATGATAATGTTAAATAATGAGAAATTTTGTTATATGTATATGTATAGTAATGAATAGAAAAATGTGCGATGATAGTCCTTATAAATGAATAGAAATGTATGTCGTGACTATTTGTATAGGAATTTAGTTGCCATATACGTGGGTGGTTGTAGGTTCCCTATAAGGGGTGTTACAACTGTTTTCGAGAATATTAATATATTATAACTTCATGATAATGGCAGAATCTATCATGTTCCACCTAAGTGTTGCATTCATAAGAAAATTAATAAAAATGAGGAATTTTGTTTTGTTTTAAGTTTTAACTTTCCAGTTGTCATAAACTAGTATATTATAAAGAGAATTAATATACCATAAAAAGAAGAGATTATAATTGAAATAAATAGTAAAATTCTAAAATAAAATGAAGATGTAAATTTTAATTTTTTTATGATATTAAAAATGTTAGTATTTGTTGATCAAATTTCAAAATAAAACATTGGTATATTTCCTATTTCAATGAGATAATTTATTTTTACTTCTTATTTATTATATACTGATTTTATAGTAGTTTAATACCAATTGAACCTTTAAACCTTAGTCCTTTACTTTGATCGGTTCGATGTCTGATCTGATTTTTAAAACATTGATTTTATCTGAATTATTTAATGAAATTGTCGAGTGGGTTTGACCAAATAATATTGTGCATCTTGTTACAAATAATGAAACTAATTATGTATCAGCTGGGTAATTGTTACAATTGAAGTATGATCATATTTATTAGTCTCTATACATTGCTCATTATATAAATCTCGTTTTAAAAGATATTGGTGATATGAATTATATTTCTAGTCTTGCTTTATGTGCATCTAATATCACAATTTTTGTGTATAATCATATTATGTTTTTTTTCTTGGTTAAAAAAGCAAGAAGATTGGGCCAAAATTGTGTTGTTCAAAATTTAGTGACTAGTAAACATTTTTCAAGTCATAAGTTATCAAAGAGTGCAAAAGGAAAAGAAATTTGTTCTATTATTTTAGATAATAAATTTTGGGATAACTGTTTGATCATTGTGAAAATTGTGACTCCATTTATAAGGTTATTAAGATTTGTTGACTCATATGAGAACATATCTTTAGGTTACATATATGATGGTATGTATAGAGCTTTTGAAACAATTATGAATCTTTTTAATGGGAAGGGGAAATTGTATAAGTCTCGTACTGGCAATGAGATAAGCATCTTACTCAAAGGATCCACTTAGCAGCTTATTTTCTCGATCTTTATTGCTTATACAGTGGAGATGCATCTACAAATGATATTATGGGTGGTCTTTTTGATGTGATTGAATACAAAGGTATTTTCTCTGTTGAAGAGCAATCAAAACTGATAAATGAAATTAAAACTTTATATGAAAGTTTAGGAAATTTTGCTAGATCATCAACAAAGAGAGAACTTATGATAGAAAAATATAGCTTGGTAAGTTTTTTATACTTTTAGTTCATCTTTTACTTATTAATCATATATATTTTATTTCTCATAATTATTACAGATGAGTGGTGTGAAAGTGCTCCAATATGGAGAAAATTGGTTATTAAACTACTCGGTCAAGCAACCTCTACGTCAGGTTGTGAGCATAATTAGAGCGTTTTTGAACGTATTCATACAAAAAAAAATCTTTTGGATCATCAAAGATTCAATGACCTTGTTTACATTACTTATAATATGAGAATTATAAAATCCGAAAAGACCAAAAGCTTGAAAAAAGTTCAAACGGCAAATATAATGCACTAATAAGTTTTATGTATTTTGGACTGCTAATTAGGATGTTTCAAGGGCATGAACTTCTTCAGGCCAAAGTTGACAACTGATGATCTTTGAATTAGACACCTTAAATCTTACTTATACTGAAATTTAGTGCCCTCGGCAATTGGATACCATAGGTTTTGTTTTTATGAAAAAAAAACGTTCATAGGTTTTGTATATTTATCATAAATTTCATCAATGTTGTCTTTTTATATGTAATAATCAAAAAATCAGTTCGAGTTCGACCTGCTTTTTGATCTAGAATTTCAGCTTATAAAATTTTCGTTAGACTCTTGCTTTCCAAATGTCAAGTGTTATTGCTGCTAAGATGACAAAAATATTCCGCTCAACTTAATTCAATTTAGCTAGTAAACTCAATTTGATTGAATTTTAAATAAAATTAAAATTTGGAAATTGAATAGGTTGGATTTAAAATAATATTATTTTAATTTTTAAACTTCAAAATTTGGACAATCAAATATATAAAAACTTAATAAAATCAGATTTGCTAAAAACAAATATTAAATTAACTTTTCAATTCTAATTTTAAATTTCTACACGTTTAAATTACAATTCCAAATATCAAATGTATAAAATCTTAATAAAATCAGATTTGCTTAAAACAAATATTGCCCCGGAAGATAAAACCAAAGGATTAAATGCGAAAATTTATGGGAATATTCAGTAGCAGATTTCGCCTCAACAACCAATTTTGATTGTAGCCCAAATGTTCCAAATAGTAGGAAAAGAAAAGTGCTCAGTGACATATAACTTTTGGCTTCCTGAAGCTGTTTTAGCAAAATCTTTAGTCGTAACATCATTTGTATGAATCAGAAAGCAGACCCCTGTAAAAGAGTTTTGATCAGACCGTCACATTGCAGTGACCATCAACAGAACTGCTATGCATCACTGGTAACGAACATACGAGACTACGCACCAAAACTTAGCACGTCAGAAATCTCCTAGAGCTACACACCAAAAAAGGCTGATTATATTGAAGGATGGGTCGTATGGTTGGATAGAGGGGGAGTACTAGGCAGGAGAACCAAGAAAACGGCTCTTGACATGCAAAGACTCGTATTGTTACGCTCCAATCATTCTTAAAACACAATTATTCAAATTGTTCCCTCATTATACCATTAATTATCAAAATCTTCATTAGTGCCAAAAATGATGATCGTCAGTCAATATTCTATACAAACACAATTATCCGAACTGCCACACATATTTAAAGGATAACACAATAAGTCGATGCAAGTAATTAACAATATAACCTTGCATAAAACTACTTTCCAATTCCAAGTTCTTTTTGTATATCTCTTGTCAGGCTGAATTGTAACGTGTTATGCCACGGGAACAGGGTGCGAGTAACCGGCAGTTTCCTTCGAAGGTCCTGAGCCATACAATAACCATTTAGATATATTTGTACGAGAACTTTTTGAACCAAGTCAAATGCCAATCGAAGGCTAGGAATAAGTACCTTGAAAGTGGAATCAGGCAATTTTGAATAGGATGCCTGGCAAATGTAATTGTCAGAAAAACCAATCTTTGGATTTAAACGTTGAACAATAGAGAAAAAAGAAATCAGACCTCAAGAGAAGCCAGGTACTCCGCCTCATGGTGACGAATGATGTTGACTATGGTAACCGCAGTATCATTAGGAGCCTGGAACCGAAAAGAAAAGATCATTCTTTCTTTCCCCATAAAGGAACTTAACCACGTAGAATTAGAAGATAGCAGATAAATCATACACAAATTGAAACAAGTCAAATAAACTCAATCTACTTCTCACTTTAAATTGAAAGGATTCTTTAAGTTGCTTTATGCAATTCCTGGACAGAATTCAAAATTGGCGGTCAAAATAGAATGTGAAGTTAAAAAGCCTCGGTATCTACCTCATTTAATTTCTAGTACAATCTCTATATCAAGAAAATTGTAGCAGAAACTACAATTATTCACATGTCAACAGCTTAGAATAAGATGACGCCTATAATATGTAACAGAATACACCAGTGGAAAGTACACATCAACATTTGATAACATGATAAGCATGGGCAGTCAGCCAGAAGAAATAGTTACACTGCATGAACTTAGTCATGCAGATAGAGAAATTTCAACATAGCCAACTCCAACAGCTTGTATTATTATAGTATCTACAGTGTTACAACCTAATTAACTTGAATATCTACAGTGTTACAACCTAATTAACTTGAAATAATTGCATTAACCCTGGTGCCTGGCCTAACTACATCAAGGAACCAAAACCGAACTTTTTGTGTATAATACCTGAAGGGAATCAAGCTAAAAGATAGATTAAAAGTGCAGTAACCTGAAATAATGTAGAATCTTTACAATCATGATTTGCATCCAACTGAACATTTCCCTCCTCAAAGTAATGAGCTACGACCTGCAAGAACAGGAGGAAAGGAACAAAGAACTGAATGGCTCTCGGTACTATTCCTGTCCCTACCAGATTAATGAATTTAAATATTTCTTTATGCTTTCAAAAGAATACCTGTAGTTTGCCTCTTATTTCCAGTATCTGTGTATCTTCCTTAAACTCAATGTTCCATATTGAACGCCAACTGCCATTGCTGTATCACATTCAAAAGGCAGAGCACTGAGGCAATATATAAAGACATGAAAACAAAGATTACAAGGTAATTTACTGTGAATTAATCTAATTCAAACCAGAAATTCTGTGGGCTATTTCGAACAGCAGAAATCACCACAACAAGCTCGAAATCAGATCCTGGCCCCTCCATATCTTTCCCACTAACACAGTAGACTGAACAAACACCTTTTGGATAAGCTTCATCAACATATTTGAGTAGTTCTGAATCTAAAGCCCAACTGCAGGGGGATTTTAAACTTGGGATCATAATCAGGCTTTGAAATTTATTTCCTATTCATCAACAAAAATAGCTTAGAATCAAGTAACTTAAGCTACGCTACATCTCAACTACAATTGCAGGAAATTGAAGACAAAAAATTTTCAACGCTACAAAACCAAATGTGAATGAAGAAATTAAAAATTGCGGGATTTGGAAATTGTTAAAATAGAAACCATAGAAGTGTTAAAGATCAACATCAATGCCTCGCCTAATTGTGACATGAAACAAAGGACTTCTTTTTGATAGTAAGGAAAAGGATTATCAGGCAGAAAAAAACATACCGGTATTCCTCAATAAATGGCGATGCAAGTTCCTCATCCGCTGCAGGCCTCACCTTTGTACAAACCTGAATCAATTTAGCACATCGTGATATAAAAGATGACGATAAAAATGTATTAACGCATAGAACAAATCCAAAGTATGAATCCCACTGAGAGTATTTGAAGAGTAGCAGGGAATCACACCAAAAGAAGTAACAAGAAAAAGAGATAATTGACTCGTTATAGCAGCCTGGATGACAAATACAGATGCATAAATGAAACAGTAATGTAAAAGCTGAAAATACAGAGGCTATTCACATACTTGTTTGACATGGTCGACGGTGGCAACTTGTGCGGTCCTGGGATCAAGAAACTTGTTCTCATCAAGTTGATTGTAAGCCGTTAAAAGCACCTGCAAACATAAATTGAAAGAAGATGGGAATAACATCATCTGAGATAGATTTATAAGATTCTAGAGCACTAAGCCCTATAATTTATCAATTGTTTTATCAAAATAAAAGGGACCAGAGAGAGACGTACATCAGCAGTTCTATCGGGAAATTGGAGGCAAATCAAATGAGATTTATTGTAGAGCGGGAATGCTTCTAAAGCCGCCTCCTCATACGCTCTCTCGTCATTTAAAATCGATTTCAAATCTGCAAGAAGAATCCATTTCACCATAATTCTTCATCAAACACCATAATATGAAGAACAAATAAGTGTCATACCTTTAGCGACGTATTGGATTTCACCGGCGGGGGAATTGAGAAGGAACCATTTGGCGATCTCTTTCTTTTGCTTCTGGCTAAGCTCGCGCTCGTCGTCCGCCATTTGGAAGGTTGAAGATACTTACACAGAGGGAAAAAGAGGGAAGAGATTCATGTGCTGTTGTTCCCTGATCTGTAAAAGAGAGATCAGAAATGATTTCAATTGGTGGGATAGGACTTGAAGCCAAGCCCCATCACACTATCTATGTATAGAAGTAGAACACCACAGATGCCATTTCATTGAACTTATGAAGTTGGAGTTTATAAGCTACACGCACAACACCAGTTTTCGGCTTTATTTCTCTTGCAATTTGAATTAACGGGAGCAGATCTGTTGCTCTAAATCTGCTGTGCCTTTAAGATCTCATCCATCTAATAAAATAAGTTAAATAGTTGAGTTCTATCGGGCACAGCAGGATATAGTAATTCGGGAACGGCACCGTTGTGCCCTGAATTAACACTACTCTTGCGTTTTTTCACTTTTATAAATAACAAAATCAGATAAAATAGAATTCATTTCTTACTTTTATAAAGAGTGAAATGAAATAAAATAATGTCTTATTTTAACTCTCGCTTTTAACCGTCATAAAAAATCTGGGGTGAATAAAACCTTACGAACAACATTTTTTGTTACAATTATTACTATAGCATTAAGCCTACTAGCTTTCTTTTTATCTTTTAATAGTTTAATTATGTTATTATCAAAATAAATTTTTTGAAAGTTCAAAAATAATCTCCAAAAGGAGTTACAAAGGAGGCATGAAGTTTTTACATGTCAGTTGGATGAACATATAGTGCAGCAAATCCTAACAACAAACTTGACTAGTTAAGCTACACGACACATTAAAAGTACTAAGGGGTTGTTTGGTTCCACTTCTATTTTGTTGTTATTGTTTTTAGTTTCTGTTTTTTGTTTTTGGTCCTTAAAAAAACGAAAACCTATTTAGTTGAGATTTGTAATAAAAAAATAAAAAAACATGTTTGGCTTTATCGTCATGTTTCTATTTTTTATCATTATACTTTTATGTGTAATAATTATAATATAATGCATTACATTTTAAATTAATTAATTATCATTATAGCTAAAATTAAAATATATACAAATCAAATATTATTAAAAAATTACACATTAATTATATATAATAAAATTACATAAATTAGAAATTAGATTAAGTTATTCTAATCAAAAAATATGTCCAATTCGAAGGTGCATACAACCTCACACTAATTTCAACTGCTCTACCCTTACCAAGCTTTTGGAAAAAGGTGAACAGAAATCAAATGTGCATTGTAAAGAAAATTACCTACAATTTGTTGAGACATGACTGTTGCGTAATCATCTTTCCTAGCCTTCTGAACCTATAAAGTTCTTTTAAGTTCTTCTATTCTAGCTCTTGTAGCAGACATTGAATCCTTTATTGCCATCTGTTGTGCCTCATTACTTGTCTTCACTATTCATTAACATATTTCAAAAACCAAACATATAACAGATGACAATCTTGGTCCCACCATTACCAGGATATTCAGGACAGGGCACTGAAGGCATGACAATCTTCACTCTACACTAGGTGAAACAACAAGGAATTACTGGTCAGTTACCAATTGAAACAAGCAATAAAAACAAAAATGTTCTTGTTGCTGATATCTTCCCTCATGTTCTCAACTTTCCTGACCGTCATCACTGTATCATCATCTTCTTCTCCTGTGTTTTTCTCCGTATTCTCACAAACGGGGACGAATAAGCAGATCCTCCATAAAGTTCCAAACTTTGTTGGATCATAGTTGCCAAAGGCTTAAGCTTTAACATTCCAATACCCTGGTGAAACGGCAACAACATAAAAACCTCTCAGTGAAATGACGATAACCCATGCTCCATGCTCTACACGAGATATACGCTACTGGCCAAAAACGCAGATAACGTAAGTAACGTAGGTAACTTTAACATTCCACTACCCCGTCTTGCACATTTAATATCAGGTGGGAAAAGAAGCTAAGGGTGTGAGGATAACCCATGGTGAAACGATAACAACAGAAAAACCTCTTGGTGAAATGACGATAACCCATGCTCTATGCTCTACACGAGATATGCACTATTGGTCAAAAACGTAGGTAACGTAGGTTTCTTTAATGCTGTATTCTCATCTTATAAAGGCCAAAAATGCAGGTAAAGTAAGTAACGCAGGTAACGCAATAAAAGCAAACACAAACCTGGAACAATCGCAGAAAAATCGTAGTCGACGTAGAAAAACAGTTTTAGAATAAAAGAAAACCTATTGTGATATATGACAAAAACGTATTTTTTTCTGTTTTTGTGATTGGGTTGTAGTTTTTTATTTTTGAAAACAGCATAATGCAATAATAACGAACCAAACGTGTTTTAAGAGGAAGTTTCATTTTTATAAAAACCATAATAACAAATGGGGAAAAAACGAAAACAAACACCCCCTAAGCATATACTTGTGCTTATAAAAAGCCATATTAGGTAAAATAACTATCACTGCCTCAGTAAAAAAGCTCACAAGTAAGCAGTTTGTGCAGGAAAATTGCATTGGGAATTCATTTCCATTAAGGGGAAGTATAACTGGAAATGCAAAAAAAAAAAAACATAACGACAGCAGGTCCTAGACAGCTTTGGAGACTGCCTTAAGTAATCCCCATCAAATTGCCACAAAAGGTCTTCTTAGCATAGTTAGTAGTAGGGATTAAATGAGTAAGCGATTAACCTAGCCTCCATCAAGCATCCATTATATGGGATGTTGAGTTGGTACCCACATTCGATATGTTGATAGTGTTTGGCTAATTACCGTATCTAGTTCCTTCTTAGTGCTTGGCTAATTGAACTTTTTTTGTGATTGGCATTGATGGTTGCTCGAGTCTAATTCACAATATAGTCAGGTAACTTATGTTTTCCCTCTTAAACTCCTTTATATATTCTACTGTTCCCTTCCCTCCAAATGGAATAGATGATAGTAGTAAAGGCTATCTTTACAAGTAACCATTTGAATCACCATACTTAGTACCCTGTGATCAGATTTAATGTGTCCCTCCACTAAAATGTGTAACTAGATAGTCGTAAAATAACCATAATTTTGCTCCAAATTACTTTTCTGTAGTTACGTTCAAAGTATAAATGATTTTTGCTCTCATTGATTTGCTTACAAAGGATGCATATAGGGTCATATCTATCTTTGGTTCTGAGTTTGTTTCTAATCAATAGCCAAATGAAAACTGTAGCTTTGAATTTAAAGATTGCTTCCAAAGGGTCAGAAAAAAGAACAATTTTAGCATTACTAACAAACATCTTAAGGTAATATTTATTATTAAAAGTACCTATAGAGTATAGAGTCCAGATAATACTATCTTTTCTCAACTCTTTAGGGATACTTAGGATAATCCCAATGGGCCAATGGTCATATGTGACTTTTATACTGACATTCTGACTTATTAATAATATATTATGAGGTATTCTTTTAAATTTGCATGCATATTGTTTATATAATGTGATTTACATTTCATGAATAGTATTAAGCTTATGCCATCAAGTATGTGACTTGATAGTAAAACCATAAGCATTATAACACTATTCTAAACTGTCCCTGGTCGATCGTTATTGGTGGAACGATAATGAATTAAGGTTAGTATGTGTTCTGACTGATGATCACATTTTACTGATCATGGGTATGAGTTATCAAATCAGAAACATAGATATATGTTAGAGAATATATATTGGACCGACCCACAGAGAGAACACTACATAGTTTCATGTCATTAGTGATTCTCAATATGGTTTGACTTTAGTCCTCTGACCTGAAGTCATCATGGTTCCCTACATGA
>JANIIA010000008.1:10747744-10762049 GCA_027478495.1 Erythroxylum alaternifolium | reverse complement strand
CATATTTTTCAGGACCGAGAGTAGACTCCTAGCTCCAGAGGGACTTTTCTAGCCGTGTAGATCGTGTTGGCGAGAGAAGTCATGACTCACAGGTCGGTCAGCTGGGACTTTTGGGATGACCTAGATAGATTTGGTGTATTCTTCCTCTTTCATATAGCATCTTGTATTAGGTTTTTGTATGTATGTACAGACAGTACAATATGGGATGATGTACAAACTTTTGATTTTGAGAAATGAAATGAGGAAGAGTTTGATTATAAAAATATTGTGGTTTACAATTAATGTTTTATTATTCAAATTAATGTGATGTCATGTGGAGTGACTGTAGTGATCGCACGTAGCGCTCCGTTATCATAGAATATGTATCGGAATGACATGCGGGCGTCCCGGTGCGTACCCTAGGTAAGGGGGTGTTACACCACTTTTAGAGAAATTTTAGAAAATGATCAATTCTTGGGTTACAAGTCTTTGTCCTATGCAGGGTAGGTACAACTCGTCAAATTGGCACTGAATTATCTCCATATTTATTAGAGTTCTCATATCTTTCTTTCTCAAGGAATCATTAAGACCATTAAAAGAATCCTAAAAACTTTTATATGGAATCATCCAAATGGGCACAAAGGGTCAACTAAAGTGAAATAGGCTGATATCTGCTTTCTTAAAGATGAAGGAGGGTTGAACATAATCCCTATCAAGATCAAAAATTAGGCATTAATCCTGAAGAGATTGTGGTGGATTCTCATAGATAAAAATTCCCTTTGGGTTAAATGGCTCCTCTCTTATTTTCTAAAAGAAAGAAGTATATGGAGCATTCAAAAATCTACCAAATGCTCAAATTTTCTTAATCAGATTTTGAAGTTGAGGGACAAAATCAAGGGTGACATCTCTTACACAATTGGGAATGGAAAAATAACATATGTATGGTTCGATAATTGGTCTAACTTGGGACCCCTCATACACCACTATAATAGTCTAAGTAGTCCTCAAACCTGTTCACTCAAACTCAAACTTAGCTCTATGATTACAGAGGGGACATGAAACTTTCTTGAACAATTAAGGCATCTCCAACCATCCTATCAACCTCAACTAAACTCTCTGGATGCATTCTAACGGTAGAACCAACCTATCCATAAACTTACCAATAGTACCACCAAAGATATGCTAAGAATAGGAAATAGAAGGTGGAATGGCATAGAATTATTTGGTGCAAGGTTCTACACCCCAAAAATATCCTTTATATCATGGCTAGCAATCCAAAATAGACTAAATACAATAGATAGAATGTCGTGTTTGCAAATGGACAGAACATGCCCATTGTGCCAGATTTATATGGAAACAAGAGATCACCTCTTCTTCACATATCCTTACAGCAGCTATATATATGAGGGTCTATATCGAGCAAATGTCTATGGCTAAATCTTAGGAATACAATCACAGAGATAGTACAAAAACTAACCAATCACTCAAACCCTCGAAACCCAGATATACAAATCCATGTCCTATTCTTAAGGCTTTATATATACGGGGTATGGAAGTAAAGGAATCTCAGATGATTTGGTGGTATCAAATCACCCAAAGAGGTTCTTGCATCTAAAATAAGTTGAGAACTCAGAGAGCTCATCCTTTTGTAAAATATTAATCAAGCATGTAACAAAAACATCCGAGCCTCTCTGAATCTTTAAGAGGTTAAGTAATTTATCACAAGAGCATATATGACAATCAAAGGATAGGAATAGAAGGAAAGCAAGAAAAAGTGGAAATCATTTCAAGGAGAATCTAGTGAGCAAGGTATAGAAAGGAAATACATATCAAGAAGAAATAAGAAGAAACCTGATAAAAAACCCTTCTCCATTACCCCAGAGGAAGGTGATATCCAGCAATAGAGAGAATCTCAACATTAAACTTGACCTAAGGAAAGATGAAAGTGATCAGATGAAGAAGGACCAAGGAAAGATGGAACTAACAGAACTGTCTCACCTGCGAGTGTTAGTTGGGAAACAAGGCCTCCATCACCACTTAAGATAGCAACCCTAATTAGGGAAGATTATGGGCAGTAAGAAGTAGAGGAGGAGGAAGTTTACTTTTTTTATCTAGAACCTTCATTAATCTTGAAACGTTGTTGTTGTTGTCAATGTAGGGGCTCAGATGTGAAGTCATTTTTTATAACCATGACGTTAGTAGTTGTTGGTTGTTTTGGCAAGGTAGTCTAAAACTCCAGAAGATGTATTACTATATTCTGAAACATTTTCAATATATATACTCAACTAATTTTTTCAAAAAAATTCCAACTTAATTAAAATATCGTTGTTGTCTTCAACATATTATTTATGTGAGATTCCCAAATATATTGACAATTATTTTAAATTCTAATTCTAATTAATGATTAGAATTAGATAAATTATAACTTCTTTTAATTTATCTTTAATTCTCCAATTAAACAATTTATAATCATATATGAAGACTGGCATCTAGGAATGCATCATGACTACCTAAATATTTAGGAATGTCAAAGTGGTTTTGATTAAGCTTTCCGTGTATGATTTTTTTGTATAATTCAATCCTCTCATCATACAATGTTCCTAATCGACAAAGCATGGAATACATAGCTACTCTTTTTAAGTCCAATCATATCAATTCTCTATCATTACCTAGCGATTCAATTTGTAAACTATTTACAAAATTTCATTCCATCTTTACCAAGGATTTTCCCGAATCAATACTAATCGAGAATAATAAAACATTCTCCCTAATTTCATTAGGGTGATAAATCATTTCTTGATCACTCAGCTACCTCCATATGGTTCATGCTACATCTAATGACTGCCAATTGAACGACCTATAGTTCAATAAGTTATATAAGTAGTATCAAAACATAGCAATGTCTATACAAGATAACTTTGAAGATCTCAATTCAAATGATCACTTATACAATCATCATAATGAGAATTTTTATAGACATATAAGTAATGTTTCAAATAGATTTTTCATCTCAGGTCAGCTCAATGAACTTGTTCTCTAATAAGCACCCCTACATTTGTGTAAGTATCTCTATACTTTAGTCTATGAGATCGACTACTTTCTTCATAAGAGAAAACAAAACATGTGCTAGTCTTTTTACATTCTACTAATGTCCAGTCTTAATAAAATAATGACTAGTAACAATTTAAGGATAATACATAAATACAATATGAATCTCATAATTATAGTATTATTATAATTTCACTTGCAATGTATAATTACCTCATGGATTTTATCATATAGATCTAAACATGTATAAGATAAAAAATGTCTTTCAATTATTTTGTCACTAAACTATAACCAACCAATTATTTGTAGGATATAAACCAACCATAACAAGTTTTCTGCAATGCTCTTGTTTTCTATTAACTTGACTTGAAATTAACTCTTTTAAGATTCCTTTTACGTAACCTAACACTAATATTTTACGAGCTTTTGAAATTATGTGCCAAATTTCATTAGCAATGTTTGTAATTCAATTCTTGCTTACAGTTTTATTTCATACTTTCTCCTTATTTAAAGAACAAAATATTCTATATGATCATATTGGATCTTGTTAAGTATAATACTACCAACACAAAACTTTTTAAAGACTATGAAGGTTTTCAGTATTAAATGATAGCATTTGTTTTAAGTTATATTGATTGAGGCCTTACAAGATAAGTTAATCTTTATTTAATAGACTTCCAATACTAAATAAATTTTCCCAAAACATAAAAAAAGAATGGGGAAGATGATAAGTGTAAATTGCATCATGTTTTAGCACATAGTTTGATATGTGTTTAGTCATTAATTTAATCATTTAGTATGTGTTTAGGTTAGAATTATGTTAGTTTGTTAATTATTTATGTTTTAAGTGTTTTAAGGGTTAGCACAAGTCTTTGAGCTTAAATATTATGCTTTTGAGATACGTTAATATGTTTGCTAGTGTTTCAGGGTCAACATCAAATAATGGAGGAGTTTTAAAGACATTTGGGCTGAAACAATGGCCCACGATCATGGCATGTCAAGCCACGATTGTGACAGACAATCGTGGCCTACATCGGACAGACACTCATAAACGTAAAATTTCGAGGGATTTTTTAGACCTTTCAGACCTCAAAAAAGCCCTAAAGTTACCTAAAACATAAGAGGATATAAAAAAACAAAAAGAGTCAAAGAAACGAGCTTTTTGCATCATCCACCTTGAGAAACCCTAGAGAGAGATCATCGAGAGATGGAGGAAGAGAGAAGAGGAGAAGAAGTTGACTTGAAGTATTTCTCAGATCAGGAGGTTTCTCGGCATCGCTACCTCCTGTCATCCATTTTAGATTGTATTTCCTATTATTTCAGTTTTATTATTGTATAGAATTGGATTGAACAGTTGATGACAGGATCTAAAATGTCGATGATGTTTTAAACTCACCTTCGGAATTTATTCTTGAATTAATGAGAATCTGACTGTTTATGTGTTATTGGATATTGTTATAGTTTGATTATGCTATTGTATAATTGGATAATAAACTGAGAGCATGAATCAAATAAAAAATGATTAAATTGGACTGATGAGAGTTTGGTGATTTAATAGAAACTAGAATTAAATCAGATTAATAACTTGTGCAGAGAGAGATCTAACATAAGTTTTTGATAGTTTATTAGAGAACTTCAGAACTAATTAGGGTTTTGGATAGGTTATGAATTGAGAGATTGCAACCTCCATAATCCAATTAGGGTTTATGATTTAGGATTAGTTGTTATAACTCGAGAGAGAGTAATCAACCCGAGGATAGTCTAGAACCAATAATCTAATAATTGATAATCAGTTAGGTTAGTATTAAGGATAGGTAAAATTCCCTTTCTCTCAATTGGCAATTTCCTTCAGTTGATTCTTGGGTGTGTTGAAAATTGCTTAATAATGAGTATTTTTGTGTTTGATTTTTAATTTGATTGATTGAATTAAATTCTCGTATTAGTTTCATTGCATCTTGAAATTTTTTATTTATTTTTGGCCTTAGATTTTAAGATTAGATTAGTTCTCTCCTTATGGGATCTACACCTTTCGTACTACGCTAACGAACTATGCGCTTGCGAATTATCGAGAGTTAATAATTAAAACTTACACACAACCAAACCTCAATCAAATTTTTGGCGTTGTTTTCGGGGAGGCGTAGATTAGCTTAATTCTTGTAGTCTAAGGCTTTTTCACCATCTTTTGTGAAAAAAAAATAGAGAGAGAAGCTGGATATAAAGTAAAAGACACAACAACTTGGATATCACCAGACAATAATGGAGAATCACAAGCGTTGAACACCAAAAAGAGAAAAAAAAAAGAACAAACATAGAGGATATATATTATAGGGAGAAAAGGACTTGCAGATTTTAATAAGCCCCAATTTAGTTGTGAAAATCATCATCCTTATTTGAACACATACACTTCAGGGTGGTAGAACTACCCAGATTTCTATTGATTTAATAGTGAAAGGATTCCCATAAAAAATCAAGACTTATTAGATTTCAGCAAGATAAATCCAATTCATGGGATTCCAAGTTAGACAAAATCATGGTTAAGCTCACGGATATAGAAGAGACCCAGAAGATATTGGAAGGGAAGTTTGAGCAAGTAGCAGAAGATCATACCTCTTCTATTCACAACCTAGAGGTTTAAATGGGCCAGCTTTTTAGGGAATTTTGTAAGCCAAGTGTGGAAAATCATTTGTGCAGTAGGGAAGTAAATTTAATAGAGCCATGTTAGGCTATCACACTTAAGAATGGGGTAGAGCTAGAAGAACTAGCGAGAAATCAAACTGAACCCCACTTTATAGAAGACCAAAAAATCAAGAAAGAGGTTGAGAAAAAGGATGAAAAACACTATTTGCCAGATCTTGGTATATCATGCTTGAATATCGAAAAATCTTTGGTGGATGTCTATGAAGAGAACATTATCCTTCGAATTAGTAATGACGAATGATGTATTAAAGAATCCAAAGTGGCGTGACTCATTCAGGTGAATTAATATGTTCGAATCTTTAAAAGAGTAAAAGGAAAAAGAACAAATGACAACAGACATCGAGTTTGAAGAAGCTAAAAGAGTCTCTATTAGTAAAGCAAAAGAAGAAAAAGAAAAATGAGTGATTAAGGAAGAACAAGAGCAGCTCACCCTTTTACCAAACAAACTACTATACTTAATAGAAGATCCAGGCAGTTTTGTTATTTCCTATTTTATTAACAGTTTGTTAGTAAAAAGGACATTACTAAAATTAATTG
Source organism: Erythroxylum alaternifolium (assembly GCA_027478495.1). Taxonomy (NCBI): domain Eukaryota; kingdom Viridiplantae; phylum Streptophyta; class Magnoliopsida; order Malpighiales; family Erythroxylaceae; genus Erythroxylum; species Erythroxylum alaternifolium. Next base: position 10,755,788 of record JANIIA010000008.1, on the reverse strand, counting down.
GTTTTCTCAACTTTATCAATATTGTCCTCTTGATCATTTTGCAATTTGTAGCTTACTCAAAGGCTACGAAATTCATGTTAAACGAGAAGGGTGAAAGTAAGACAGTCATAATTGATCCAAGTTGAGCTTCCAAGGATGCACGGTTAAGCTAATGCTAAATTAGCATATTTAGTATGTTAAATTAGCACGTTTAGTAGTTAGTCTTGTTTTACATTCTAGAATAACATTTGAATGATTTGGAATGGATTAGATTGATAATTCTTTTACTGTCTTGAATCACTTATAAGATAGGGAAACACTCTCGATGTCAAGTGGGTATAGTTTCAATACTATCGCCATCACCACCTCCATCACCATAAACGTTTTCGTGTTCTAACCGTTTTCTTTTCATTTTTGTTAGTATTTTCTTCTTATATTTTTCGTATATTGTGTTTTATTTCCCCTGGTGTATTTGTTTACCCTTCTCACATTGAGGAGAATGTGTTGTTCAAGTGTGGGGAGGGTTAGGTGTTTTTACCTTGAGTGTAAATTTTGCATATTGTATGATAATTTGTTTATGTTGCATGATGCGAATTGGGTGAATGCGTCGATGGCTAAGACTTAACGGGATAGATTTAGCCTTAAACATAGAAGATTTATTAGCTTGTGAAATTAGTGACCTAAGTTACTTAGTCCTAAATATGTTGGTTAATTAGGATACGATGTTAGTTTATTCACCCTAGGAATTTGCCATACTCATTTATAATTTTAGGTCAATCAAATAAGTGGCATTATTAGTACATTTTCATGAGAACTAAAGCAATAAGGTAGGCAAAATTTTGTGTTAAAAAACAAAAGGTTGTATAATTTTAACTAAAATAACTATTATGTTGGCCTTCGAGTTATGAATAGAGCTAGTAGTCAATTGAGAATGTGATGTAACTGAGTAAGTGGATCAACACGCATCATAAATATGTGCATTCGTGTAAAAAGACTATAATAACATTCCAACCAAGTAGTTTAATAACAATAGGACTTAGTTGAGTAACCGGATTGACATTCATCACAAATGTTTGCCTCCGCGTAAAAAGACTAGTTTCATGTCCTTCAAGAAAAATCAATAACAAAATATTTTCAAATAAAAAAACCTACCAATTGTGCTAGTAACTTGATTTTTCATGAAAACCTACTAAGGGATAGCTGCACTTTTTATTTTGACTGAATGATTATCAATGTGTGTGTGCAAGTGATAGAGGTGAATAGACTCAACATTAAAATTTTGATTAATTTGTATATTTAATCAAAGGTGCTTAGAGGTAGATTTCACTTGTTAATAAGTTTGAACGACTTGAAGTAATTTGTTTATAGTTAAATTTGTTTTGCTAAGTTGAAGTCATTGTTTCATTATTGCATATGCAAGTTTTGTGTTTTCTTAATTTATTTAATCGTTTTTGTTTGCTTAAGGACAATCAAACCTTTAAGCATGGGGATGTTGATAAAGTGTAAATTGCATCGTATTTTAGGGCATAGTTTGATATGTGTTGACTTGTTAATTCAATCATTTAATATATATTTAGGTTATAATTATGTTAGTTTGTTAATTATTCATGTTTTAAGTGTTTTATAGGTTAGTATAAGTCCTTGAGCTTAAATATTACGTTTTTGACGTACCTTAATATGTTTGCTAGTGTTTCAGGGTCAACATCGAAGAATAAAGGAGTTTCAAAGACATTTGGATTGAAAAAATGGCCCATGATTGTGGCATGTCAGGCCACAATCGTGATATAAGCACCAGATTTGGCCTATGATCGTGATAGAAGCCCAAGGAATGGCCCACGATAGTGGCCTGTAGGGCCACAGTTGTGGCCTTCATCGGGCAAACATGCAGACACTCATGAGTGTCATGTTTCGAGGAATTTTTTGGACCTTTTGGACCTCGAAAAACTCTTAGGGTTACCTAAAACACACAAGGATATAAAAAGAATAAAAAGAGGCAGATAAACGAGCTTTTTGCGTAAGCCACCTTGAGAAACCCTAGAGAGAGATCATTGAGAAATAGAGGAAGAGAAGAAGGAAAAGAGAGGAGGAGAAGAAACTGACTCGAAGTACTTCCTAGATCAGGAGGTTTCCCGACATCCCTGCCTCCTGTTATCCATTTTAGATTGTATTTCCTATTATTTCAGTTTTATTATTGTATAGAATTGGATTGAACAATTGATGATAAGGTCTAAAATGTCGAGGATGTTCTAAACTCACTTTCAGAATTTTATTCTTGAATTAATGAGAATCTGATTATTTATGTGTTATTGGATATTGTTGTGGTTTGATTTTGCTATTGCATAATTCGATAACAAACTGAGAGGGTGAATCAAATAAAAAATGATTACATTAGACTAACGAGAGTTAGGTATTTTAAAAGAAACTATAATTAAATCAGATCTATAATTTGTGCAGAGAAAGATCTTGTATGGGTTTTCGATAGTTTATTAGAGAACTTCATAACTAATTAAAGTTTTGGATAGATTGTGAATTGAGAGATTGCAACCTCCAATTTGATTAGAGTTTATGATTTAGGGTTAATGGTTACAACTCAAGAGAGAGTAGTCAACCCTAAGATAGTCTAGGATTTGAATTCATCTTTTTTCGAGTTTAAAAAATAGTAGTAATAATGTATTTAAACATCTCAGAGGAATGACTAGCGCTTTCATGATATTCTTTCAAACAAATCTCTAAGGCTAAACCACGAGGAACCTGGTTTATTCTGCAGGTTAATTTATTGAGCGTGACATTTTGGATTCTTAATCTGTTGAGCGTGACAAATCACGATCTTGACAGGTTTGTGTTTTACATCTTCTTTGAGGATAAATGTTAAATTTTGTCTATTTGTCTATTATAAAGTTCTCCACTGTGAATATTTGCTTGACAATGATTTCTCTTTTTCCTACGTACAAGAACAATATAACCATTTGGAAGCTTGTGCTAAGGTGATGAGGTGGTACAAAATGTTGGAGAGTATTGGTGACACCAACTATGACAGTGAAAATAATCAATTATAATGGATTTAATGACTGTTAGATGCTTGATTATAGAATTGGATTGCAGGAGAAATGAGAAATAACTCCATTAATGAAAGCTCCAATTTAATTCTATTTTGTATTTTAAAATTAGGTTTATAATTGGGAACCTTGTCCATAACTTATATTAAATCAATTTGGCCTGATATTCTCAGTTCCATTTTTGCTTTTTGTTTTCAAAAGTTGGCATACTTGATGAAGAATTAGTTTTTCACATTCTAATAATCCTTCCCTATTGTTCTAATGAGAAATTCTTCCAAGGGATATCAATTCTAAAAGCTAGTCTCTTAATAATAATTGATATTCTTAAATAAATGAAAGAAGGATTTCATAATTTTTAAAATAAATGATTTTAAAATTAAATTTAGTTTTCAAATTAATGTTTATTTTACATATATTTTAATTATCCAATCTTTTAATAAAATTTTTATATTTTCAATTTAATTATATTTATTGGTAATTATTAATTTAATTTAATTATTAAAATCATATGAATTATCTATAATTTTAGTTAATTAAGTTATTTATAATTATTAATAATGTTTATTTAATGAAAGAAAAATAAAAGACAAAAACCGTATTTTATATTTTATAAATTTTGAAAATTGGAAAAAAACTAAAAGAAAAAATTCAAATAAACAGGATAATTTATTAAATTTTAAAATAAAAACTAAAAAATAAAAATAAACAGACCCTAAATATACCAATCGATCTCTTAATTACAATTGGTGTTTCACTTATTTCCTAAATAAGAGAAATAACCAACACTGATTTGAATGCCTGCCATATTTAAGACCCAACTTGCCACTAGCCGGACCGATCGAGACGATCAAACAACTCCTCTGTGAAAGGAGCGTCTTGACATGTTGACTGTTCAGCATTGCACCAGCTGCACATTAGAAATTGAGCCATTCAAAAGAACATGGAAAGGCTAACGATCAGTTTATAGTTTTATCTCTATGATCAACTACTCTGCAAGTTCTGATTACGTGACAAATTGTCAGATTACGCTTGCCTTACCAAGTATTTCACTAACATGTATTCAATTGATGCAGTATATTATCTTCCAAAAACTGTTTCCACACTCTCAATGGGTCCCTCACCCTAGGACTATAAGGGTTTTCCTTTGCTCTAGTGGTGTTTATGAATAGGCCTCTGGCTGCAAACCCTACTGCTTCCGTCGACTCCATAAGCACACGCATCCCAGGAAATATTCCACCTCCGTGTGCGCATCCTCCTTTGAAGTACCTAGGAGAGGATGTGAGCTCCTGATGATAAGCAACCTTTGGAGTGTGTTGAATTTGATATCCTAATGCATCGTCCTCACTAAAGCTTGCGTTCTCCATATTTTCTTCAGCAGGATGCTGTAATTCACTTGAATGTTCATATGCTAATTTTTCAACCTGAATTTTCAATTCATGTAATCTTTGACCAATTCTTGAAGCCACAGCGTCATACAGGTGCCCTCTTGATATGCATTTAGCTGCTTCTTCATCAAGTAAATCATCTAAATGGATAGGGTCACCAACAAGCACCGTGACCTGCAAATTCCAGGATAATTATTAAAGAGGCGGAAATTGGTATATGACTAATCCGGAACAATGAGTTTATACCACATTCCAAAGTCATACCAATGATAGGAGGTCTGAGAGTACAACTGGGAAATGAAACAAAACCAAGTAGGTAATGGGAGTACACCATATTCCAAAATCATACCTAACAGTGTAGGCAACTAAGAATGCACGTTAATTATACTAGAAAATGAAGCAAAACTTGTTACTGAGTGCTGTCCACATAATAAAGCTAGAAGACCAGCTGTTGGCTTGTTGGCAGAATGGCCTTCTCCCATATATAGAACACTATCACATATTGCATACCAAACCAAAGATGTTCATGTTTGGAGAAGGCCAGGATACTTCCTTTAAAATACAAGGATAAACTTATATCACAAAAGCCACTTTCAGGGATTCACCAGTGCTAAAATCTCATCTGGAGAAAAAATCATACTTACTGTCTTGCCAATTCTTGGAAAGTTGGCCCCTATAGGCATTATGTCCTGCATCCCAGTGTGTACAAATGGGATTACTATGGGCAGAGTGTCAGCATCAAGGACCAACCTGCTAAGCAATGAAAGTAAAGTGGTATAATTTTGTGTATCAACTCGAATAATTATATTGAAGAAGTCAGAAGCTCACAAATAAGAACTATTAAAAGTATCAAGTTTTTATATTTCCTTGAAATTGATAACAATGCTACTTTGACCACAAATAAAATGAAATTCCAAAAGATCCTCACCTCCCAACACCTCTTTTCACTGAACCCATGGTCTTCCCACCATCACGTGAACGACTTCCTTCTGGGAAGATGTGAACCCAGCCACCACTGTTCATCTTAGCAATAGCCATGTCCATGCCCTGCAAGAAGTAAACAAGTCAGATAAAATTTTACTGCATTTAAAAATATAAAAGGAAAGACGATAAAAACTTCAAAAGGGCATAAAAAGCACCTCAAAAGATTAAATCCCTTAAGAATATATAGCTGCTAGCTAAGAATATCAGTTATATTGGAGTTTCTGCAAACTAGCAGCAGTCAAACTTTGATATAACTATTAATTCTAATGTCGTGTATATCATCTTTACTAACCAGAGAGACAGCAAATGGAAAGAGAAAGTCTTCTAACATGTAGCATTTAATTGATGAGAGTGACAAGAGAGCACGAGACAGACAGAAGTACATAATTGCTCATCAGCTATATAATTCAAGTGGACAGTTTCCTAATATTCTCAGGTAACTGCAATGGAATAAAGAAAATATCTAATTTTCTAGAAATTAAGCTTAAGCAATCAGCAAATCAGCTACAAAGACTTTGAAAGGATAATAGATCAGGCTATGTTTTCCAGATGAAGAGTTATAACAAAGCAGTGTCAGCTCACGCTTTGGAGACAAAAGTATACATTAAAGCGGTTACCTTCTGGTAAATCCCATCACCACGAGCAACTGGCAGTACCTTAACACACCGAAAAAATGTAGAAGTCACAGGATTCTTAAAACAACGATCAGATGCACAAAGTGTCCATCTTACGTTCTGAGCATCCAACAGCACTCTTGGAGGAAGTAATGAAGCAATGACAAATGGATCATCCACAGAAGCAACATGATTGCTCACCTTCAAAGTGGAAAGACAGATTATTATATCATCCAACATTATCCATACTATATTTCTGATAATCCAAAACCAAAAGTAGAAGCAGAAATAACCAAATTTCAGATTGAGAAGATAATGCAAATGCAACTACGCTTAGCATTGCTTTTGTAGAGTGGGGTACCCAGTTTTTTACCGTTAAAAGAGGTTTGTTTTCGGGCCTACGAAGCAATGCCTCGTATAGTTTCTCTACACCATAAACCTGAGATAAAACAAACCTCAAACTAATTCTAGGAAAATATAAAAGACCAATTTGAAAGGAACGAATAAAAAAGTAATAATTAAAAGATTCCAATAGAATGAATTCAACAAACCTGAACACTGTTAAGGCCATTCATAAATACATGACACATGTTTCCAATGAGAGGAAGTGTTACAGACCGAAGCATGTTCATAATAACAGAATCTTCTTCAGCATTAAAGTCCTTGCTTACTGTCATCCAATAAACAGACAGCATGAACCTAATGTGATATGCTATGGCAGCTAATTAATTCATCCCGCAACAAAATAAAATCCATAATTCAACTACACAAAGTCATTAACCTACTTAGCTCAAAACTAGCAGAAACTACACCTACATAATGCTTCATCTACCTACATGAAGGGGCCACGTCCAAACACCCCTTACGAAGTTTAATTCATATAAGTGTATAAACATTCGACTTCGCGTATGCAGATGATCAGAGACAGACCTCGTTTGCGATAAAAAGCAGAGGGCGACTGAAGAGAATCGCGGCGAAATTCGCGGAATCGAGAGATCCATCTTTGGACCTTGGAAGAGAAGTAACCGTCTACCAACAACGGAGTGCGGCGGTGACGGCGATCCACCGCCACCCTGAACCGATCCCTGATACGGAGCTGCAGCGCGCGAGCCTTACTCTTCCACACATCTCTCTCAAAACGCTGTACGGACATTTCCGCGCTACGGTTCAAAATAACATAAGACGCGCAAGTGAGCGATTTTTTTTTTTCTGCAGCTCTTTTCCCTTTCTGAGGTTTTCTCTTAAAGCAAGAAACCGAAAAGAGAAACTGTAGGAAACGAGCGTAAGGCGGCGGAAGACGGAGAAACCAGAAGGCCTTTAAACGGGTGCATTAAGTGTGTTTGGTGTGAGCACATTAACGTAGTGATTGGTTAGTGTGTTAAAGGGAATCACAAAAGTCTTGTCCCTTAAATTATTTGGTTGCTATTTTTATCTAATTTTATCCCGATTTTAAAGAAAGAGACGTTAAATTCTTGTGACTTTTATGATTGTGGCATAAAAATGAAGAGACGAAGACAGAAATTAAAAACGTTGGTAAAATGTCAAAAATACTCTCCCCTTAAAATCTAAAACAAAACACATCTTTCAAACATATTAAATAATAATAATAATTTAATTAATTATATTATAATTAATTAATTAATTATAATATTTAAATTACTGCATAATTATATTTTAACTAAATATAATGTAATGACATTAAATAATCATAATAATTTAAATAATTATATTGTAATTAATTAATTTAGTACAAATGTATTAATTAATTATTAATTAATTACAATATTTTAATTAATTAATAATAATATCTTAATTAAATATAATGTAATGTAATTAAATAATAATAATAATTTAATTAATTATTTTATAATTACTTAATGAATTATAATATTTTAATTAATAATTATATTTTAATTCGTTAATCAATTACAATATAATTATATTTTAATTAATAATTATATTTTAATTAATTAATTAATTAATTACAATATAATTATATTTTAATTAATTATAATATTTTAATTAA
>JANIIA010000008.1:10695327-10710312 GCA_027478495.1 Erythroxylum alaternifolium | reverse complement strand
AATGCATGTACAATCATTTACATGTGCAAAAATTCACTATTTACTATTCATGTGCATATATGAATGCATGAACATAGTAAAACAATTTTAAGCACCCCTAACCCGTTCCAAATTACTATTTCACCCTTCCCATAAGTGAGGGGATGTTACAAATACCAATTATGTTCCTTATTAAACACTCACTTTCCTAATCGTTAACACCCATTACAAATACTTTCAAAGACAAGAAACATTCCTACTAGGGTATAATCTGGGGATGGAAAGCAATACTAAACCTGAGTTGGGTACCCAGAGCCTTTTACAGACTTTTCCAAAATTTTGAAGTAAATTAAGGATCACGATTAGAAATAATAGACAATGATACCCCATGCAATCTCACTATCTCATTCACTTATATATCTGTCAGCTTATCCAATGGATAGTCAAGATGAATAGGTGCAAAATAGGCAGACTTGGTGAACTTATCCATAATCACCCATATAGTATCAAGCTTCCTTTGAGTGAGAGGAAGTATAATCACAAAATCTATGGTAATGTTATCCCATTTCCATTGAGAAATCAAAATAGGATGTAATAAACCAGATGGAACTTGGCGCTCAGCTTTAACTTGCTGACATGTTAAACATTTGGATATATAGTCTACAACATCACATTTCATACTAGACTACCAGTAATGCTACTTCAGATCTTGATACATTTTATTTCCACTAGGGTAAATTGTGAAAACAGTATTATGGGCTTCAACAATAGCATCTTCTTAATTCATCACTAGCTGGTATACCCAATTGATCTTTGGAATACAGATCACCATCTTTTTTCATAAAAAGGTCAGTACCTTCCTGATTTTCCAAGATAAGTTATTGCAACTTATCATCAACTTTCTGAGCATCACAGATCTCTTATCTCAAGGTAGGCCTAGAATTTAATTGAGCTATTAAAGCCCCATTAAATGCAAGTCCCCACTCACCCTGCTGTACTGACAATGTCAAAATGGTCTTCCCACTTAAGACATTAGTCACTATATTAGCCTTACCAAAATGACATTCCATAATATAGTCATAATCTTTAAATAGTTCCAACCAACATAATTGTCTCATATTAAATTCTTTCTACGTAAACAGGTATTTCAGACTTTTATGATCAATGAAAATCCTACACTTTTCACCATACAAGTAGTGTCACCAAATTTTCAAAGCAATCACTATTGTTTTAAGCTTAAGATCATACGTAGGGTAGTTTTGTTTGTGTGGCTTTAGTTTCCTAGAGGCAAATGCAGCCACCTTGCCATCCTGCATCAAAACATAGCTAAAATCATTTTTAGATGCATCACTAAACATAATATATTCCTTAACAGAAGTGGGTTGAGCCAATATAGGAGCAGCAGTAAACCTTGTTTCTAGCTAATCAAAACTAACTTCACATCTAGCAGACCATTCACATTTCACTCCTTTTGTAGCATTTTAGTCAAAGGAGATGCTATCACCGAAAACGCCTTTACAAACTGGTGATAGTAGCTAGCCAAGCCTAAAAGACTTCTCACTTCTAGCTCATTATGTTGTGGCTTCCAATTAATAATTACTTAAATCTTACCAGGATTAACTTTAATTCCTTGAGAAGAGAACATGTCCCAGAAAAGATACTTCTTAAAGTCAGAAATCAAACTTGCTTAGTTTGGCATACAGCTGCTTTTTTCACAGGGTCTGTAACACAATCCGTAGATGTTGAGCATAGTTTTACTCATTCTTAGAATAGACTAGGATATCATATATGAATACCACAACAAACTAGTCTAAATAGGGCCTAAACACCCTATTCATCAGATCCATAAATGCAACTGGCACATTAGTTAGCCCAAATGGAATTAAAAAGAATTTAAGTGTCTATACCAGGTCCTAAATGCAATCTTTGAAATATTCACATCTTTCCTCGAAGGTAATAATACCCTGATTGCAAATCTATCTTTGAAAATACTATTGCACTTCTTAATTGAACAAACATATCTTCTATCCTTGGAAACGAATACTTATTCTTCTATGTGACCCTATTCAATTGCCTGTAATCAATGCACATCCGAATAGTGCCATCTTTCTTCTTAACAAACATAACTTGCGCTTCCTAGGGTGAGACACTAGGTCAAATAAACCCCTTATCCAATAGCTCTTGCAACTGAACTTTCAATTCCTTTGATTTAGTAAGAGCCATCCTGTATAGTTCTCTGGACATAGGAGTAGTGCCAGGTATAGTCTCAATAAAAAACTCCATTTATCTTTCAAAAGGAAGCCCAGGTAGTTCTTTAATAGAAACATCCAGAAATTTGCTTACCACCGAAACGTCTTGCAATTTAACACTCTCCCTTTTAGAATCAAGTAAAAAATCCAAATAACCTTCATACCCCTTCCTAAGGAACCTTTAGGCTTATATAGCAGATATCATATTAGCTAGAGTATTAATGTAGATGTTATACAATATTATTTTAGGTTGATCGGCCTTCCTAAGCATAATAATCTCAGCTTTACAATCAACAACCGTCCAATGTTTGAATAACCAATCCATACCTAAAATCAAATTGAATTCAAAAAAATGAAATTCGATTAAATCCACTATAAACTCACTACCTTAGATCAAAACTGGACAATTTCTATACACCCTATTAACCACTACACTACTGTTAAAAGGATTGGTTACACGAATATCATAATCTAACTGCTTTAATTTTCCAATTCAAATATAAGAATGGATAGATCTAGGATCAATCAAAGCATGCATTTCAAAGTCAGAAAGAGAAACAGTACCAGTAATGATCTCAAGTGCGTCCTGGTCCTCGCAAGCCTTTATAGTATAGGCTTGAATTGTAGCAGAAGGTGCAACAAGTCAGTCAACAATTTCTGAAGCAGTACCCAGATTAGGCCGAAACTGGCCAGATCCTCTATGACCCTTACCACAACCTCTATTTCTTATAGGTGCATTTAAATCTTCTTTTCTAGCTTATGATGCCTGAGACTGACTCATAGGACAATTTACTACAAAATGATTAGTGCTGCTATATCGAAAACATGCACCCGTAATCCTCCTATAAGTACCTTAATGATATTTGCAGTAATAAGGACACTTCAGTGCACCAGAATCTCGGCCCACAGAGGAACCCCCACTAGAACCAATCAAAAGGAGAAAGTCTTGTCACCTTCCTCTAATTGCAAATCTTCAGGTGAATTCCTGTGCAATGGAAACACCTTCAAAACTTCTCGTACCTACGGATTGACCTCTTCTAGCAAAACCTCTTTGCTGAGCTTTTTCTCTCTTAACCATCTCTTGCTTCTCTATTTTAATGGTAGCATGCACCAGTTGATGATAACTCACTTATTGCAGGAGAGTGAATGTTGCAATATGCTTTTTAATTAAGTTGTTCAAGTTGTCCTCAAACTGATGACACTGAAAATCCTCAATAAGCATATATTTAAGTGTATATTTGCTTGGTCAATTGAATTCTCTGTCGTACTTAACAATAAATAGATTTCTTTGCTTGATACTCAAGAACTGGTTCCATCTCTCTTTTTTATAGGTTGTTTTAATATATTTTGCTTTAAACTCCTGGGAAAAGAAATCATAGGTTAGAGGTTCAGGCAGCTGAGGATAACTCATAACAAATTTCCATCATTTATAGGTTGCTACTTGAAGAAGGGAGACCACACAGTGCACTATCTGTTCAGGTGGGCATTTAATTTCATCCAACACCCTTTTCACCTTTTCTAACTATAACTCATTTTTTTATATTGATTCATAGATGTACCAGTGAATTCTTCAGCTTCATACTTTCAGAACTGATCAATAGGAGCCTTGGGTGCAGTCATTCAGTGTAGTAAAGTCATCATGTCTTGAGAAAATTTTAATAAAGCTTCCCTTTGATTTAGACGTGAAGAAGGAGGTGATGCTTCAGCTTCATTTCTATTTACCCTAGAGGGTCCAGAAACAGATAGATAAGATCGCGCAGTATTATTACTTTCAGCAACCTTATCAACATCCTTATTAGATATTTCCATACTTGAATCTAGAACCAAAACATGGGACAAACGACATTAGGGCAAACATAACTCTTATATCTATGTACAGGAAATATTTAAGTGATAGTTAAATTAGAATCGTCTAAACCATGCTCTGATACAAAATTGTAACACCCTAACCCCTAGAAGGATATACGGATATGTAAACAAACCAAGGTAATCTAACAATCCTCAGAAAATAAGGCAAACATACGTCACATTTCATATATCATTGTGATTTAAACAGGACAAAGTATACACATATCAAATCCATACATTAAAAACAAACTCATCCTATGTTATGGTTATTATAGACCATTTACTTATACTAAAAAAATGTCTCATAATATTCATCAATACAACTCAAAGCTTAAGTGCAAAATCTCCCTAAAACTAATACATCCTTCTTTGGCCCTTGCAATTGTCTGATCATAGGTTTACGTGTGCTAAAGTTTTACTATTTTGACCTCAATAATATCGCAAGTGCACAAGTTGTTCATATAGTACCTAATGTATCGATCCCACGTGAAGGGTTAATCTAGTCCTAAAATCTAAAGTCGAACTAATTCGCAACAAAAAATATACAATAAATGCAAAAAATTAATCAATCAAACAAGCAATTATGAGAATTAAATTTTGAAAATAATAATAAAATAGAAAATTACACAACCAATTCAAGAATTAACCTCGGAACTACTAATTGAGAGAAAGGGTGTTTTAGTTCGAAATTAATGAAAATCTAATAAATTATACAATTACCGAATTATTGGGTCTAGACGGTCCTAGGGTAGATTACTCTCTCTCTTGAGTTATAATCTTTAAACCCTAATTAATAATCCCTAATTTAAATTATGAAATTGTGATCTCTCGACTCATAATTAACCCAAAACCTAAATTAGTTCTAAAATTGTCTAATAACTTACTTGAAACCTATGCTTAATCTCTCGTTACATGATTTTACTAGTTTAATTCAATTCTTATCTATCAAATTACCTAACTCTCGTTAGCCAAATTCGATGATATTCACTTAGCTTACCCTCTCAATTTATTGCCAAATTATTAGGAATAGATATTGAATCAAAAATAACTCAAATAAAACAAAATAAACCAAACTTTATTAATCTCAAGAATCAAAATCTCGAAGGCGAGTTTAGACAAAAATTGACGTCCAACAAAACCTATTCTTGACAATTATCTCAATTTCATTCATCAATAAAACTGAAATAAATTGGAAAATATGCTCAAAATTGATCAATGGAGGCAGCGACTATAGGAAACCACCTGTTCCAGGAAGTACTTCACGTCAAGCTTCGTCTCCGTGTCTCTCTTCCTTCATCTCCTTTCTCAAATCACTCACTAGCTCTCTAGCTAATGTGAAAGCTCTCAAAAGTCTCCTTCATTTATCCCTTAATGATGTATTTATACTTTAGAAACCTTGCCTGCACGATCGTGGCTAGTGCCTAAACCTTTCTTTCACGATCATGGCCCAATGTGCACGATCGTGGCCTAAAGTGCATGATCATGGCTAGGGTCCTGTTAGCTCGTCTATTTCTTTCACGATCGTGGCCTGTTGTGCCAAGATCATGGGCCATGTTTTTAACTCGAAGCTCTTCAAAACTTCTTCGTTCTTTGCCATTTACCCTGTAACACTAACAAACACATCAAGGTACCTAAAAATTATAACATTTAAGCTTAAAGATTCATACTAACCCATAAAAACACTTAAACATATAAACTAACATAATTAAAACATAAATACACGGTAAAAACTCAAATTAACATTAAATACCTAACAAATTGAACCCTAAAACGTAATGCAAATCAAAATTATCAACATCCCCACACTTAAATGTTTGCTTGTCCTTAAGCAAACAAAAGAACAAACATACAACACACAATGCAATAATAAAGTAATGGCTTCAACTTCACTAAATAGTTTAACTTTAAAAGCAATCATTCAAGTTGTTCCAAATTATTAACATGCGAATTCGCATCTAAGCACCATGGACTCAATATACAAACTAATCAAAATTTTAATATTGACTCTATTCACCCCTATCACTTGCACACACACTTTGATAGTCATTCAGTTAAAGCAAAAGTGTAGTTATTCCTCAATAGGTTTTCATGAAAAATCAAGCTACTAAATAGTTTGGTAGGTTTTAATTTAAAAACAATTTTTTATTGATTTTCTTTAAGGACAAAGACATAGTCTTTTACACAGAGGAAAACATTAGTAATGAATGTTGATCCGGTTATTCAACTAAGTCATGTTGTTATTAAGCTGCTTGGTTGGAATGTCATTATAGCCTTTTTACATGAAGGCTTACATTTGTGATAAGTGTCGTTCATGCTACTCAGCTACTCACATTTTCAACTGGCTACTAACTCTATTCATAACCCGAAGGCCAGAGGAATAATTATTTTAGTTAAAAATTGTACAATTTTTTATAAAATTTGCCTACCTTATTGCTTTAGCTAATCATTCTCATGAAAATGTACTAATAATGCCACTTATTTGATTGGCCTAAAATTATAAATGAGTATGGGAAATTCCTAGGATGAATGGACTAACATCATATCCTGATTAACCAGCATATTTAACCCTAAGTAACTTAGGTCACTAATTTCACAAGCGAATAAATCTTCACAGCCTAGAGGACTATGTTTAACGCTAAACTTATCCTGTTAAGTTATATCCATTGACGCATTCACACAATTCACGTCATACAACCTAAACAAACTATCATATAAAATGAAAAATTCACACTCAAGGTAAACAAACACAACCCTCCTTACACTTAAATAACATATTGTCCTTAATATGAGAAGGGTACATAAACACACCAAGGGGGAAATAAAACACAATATACAAAAAATAAGAATAAAATACGAACAAAAATAGAAAGAAAAGGGTTAGAACATGAAATCGTTTATGGTGATGGGGGTGGTGATGGCAATAGTGTTGAGACCAAATCTGTTTAACATCGAGAGTGTTTCCCTATCTTATAAATGATTCAAAAGAGCAAAAGAACTAGCAATCTGAACCGTTCCAATTCATTCAAAACTTATTTGAGAATTTAAAACAAACCTAACTACACAACAATTTAAATCTAATTACTAAATGTGCTAATTTATGGTCATTAGCTTGACCTTCATCCTTTAAAAATCAGTCAGGATCGATTATGAGTGGCTTGCTTCCAACTTTTTCGTTCAACATCAATTTTGTAGCCTGTGAGTAAGCTGCAAATTATAAAATGATCAGAAGAACAATATTGATAAAATTATGAAAACCAATTAATTTCAATAATGTCCTTTTCACTAAAAAATTGTCAATAAAATAAGGAATAATGAAACTCCCTAAATCTTCCATTGAATCCAATAGTTTGTCTTGTATGAAGGTGAGTTGCTCTCTTTCTTCCTTAATCACCTTCGTCTCCTATGATTCTTCCACTTCACTAACAAGACCTTCATCTCTTCTTCAAACTCTATGTTTATTGTCATTTGTTCCTCGTCCTCTTGTTCTTTAGAAGATCCGAACTCATCAATTATCTTGAATGAGCTACTAACCTTCGGATTCTTAATTACACCATTCATGTTGAATGTCATTTGATCATCATCAATCCAAAAGATAGACTTCTTTTCCTGAGCATCTCCCCAAAAGTTTTTGATGTCCACATATGGTATATCAAGAACTGGTGAATAAAAGGGATGGTTCACATTCTTTTCTTCAATCTATTTCATCGTCTCTAGGTCTTCAATAAGGTGGAGTTTAGTTTGGTTTTCCATTGGTCCATCTGGCTCTTCCCTATTCTTAGGTGCGATAGCCTCATATTACTCTCTTTGATGTATTTCCATATTACTTAGAGAATTTTCCACACTTCTCTTACAAAATTCATAGGAAATTTGTCTCACTAGAATCTTTAGGTTGTTAATAGACAAGGCATGATTTTCCGTTACTTAATTAATTTTCTTTTCCTGTCTCTTCTGGCTCTCTTCCATATCTGTTAGTTTATCCATTATTTTGTACAATTTGGAATCCTATAAACTAGACTCATCTTGCTAAAATTTTGATAGGCCTTGATGTCCTAAGTGAGTCCCTACATTGTTGAACCAATAGAAATCAGGGTGGTTCTGCCACCTTGAAGTGTACGAATTCATATAAGGATGATGATTTCCCCAACAAAATTGGGGCTTATTGAAATCCACAAGAGTCCCTTGCTCCCTATAATATACATCCTTTATGATCGTTATTTTTTTCTCCTCTTAGCATTCAACTCTTCAAATGTCTCATTCTCACTCTAAGATGTCTTGATGTGTCTCCAGTTTATGCTCAAATTTTTTTGTTTTAAAAAAATAAAAACAAAAGATAGTGGAAAAGCCTTAGCCTAAAGAACTAAACTAATCACCTCCCGAAAACGGTGCCACAAACTTGATCACAGGTTTACTTGTGCTAAAGTTTTACTATTTTAACCTCGATAATACTGCAAGCACACGGGTCGTTCGTGTAGTACCTAAGGTATCAATCCCACGAGGAGGGTTAATATAGTCCTAAAATCTAAGGTCAAACTAATTTGCAACAATAAAAAATAAACAATAAATGCAAAAAATTAATCAATCAAATGGGCAATTACAAGAATTAAATTTTGAAAATAATAACAAAATAGCGAATCACACAACCAAATCAAGAATTAACTAAGGAACTACCAATTACGAGAAAGGGTTTTAATCAGAAATTAATTAAAATCTAATCAATTATGCAATTATCGAATTATTGAGTCTAGACGATCTTAGGGTGGATTACTCTCTCTCGAGTTATAATCTTTAAACCCTAATTAATAATCCCTAATTTAAATCATGGAATTGTGAACTCTCGGTTCACAATTAACCCAAAACCTAAATTAGTTCTAAAATTGTCTAATAACCTACCTGAAACCTATGCTCAATCTCTCGTTACACGATTTTACCTGTTTGATTCAGTTCTTATCTATCAAATTACATAACTCTCGTTAGCCCAATTTGATGATATTCACTTGACTAACCCTCTCAATTTATTGCTGAATTATTAAGAACAGACATTGAATCACAAATAAAACATAATAAACCAAACTTTATTAATCTCAAGAATTAAAATCCCGAAGGTGAGTTTAGACAAAAATTGACGTTTAACAAAACCTTTCTCGACAATTATCTCAATTTCATACATCAATAAAACTAAAATAAATTGGAAAATATGCTCGAAACATATCAGTGGAGGTAGCGACTGTAGGAAATCACCTATTTCAGGAAGTACTTTGCGTCAAGCTTCGTCTCCGTATCTCTCTTCCTTTGTCTCCTTCCTCAAATCACTTACTAACTCTCTAGGGTTTCTGAATTTAGGCTTATGTGAAAGATCTAAAAAATCTCCTTGATCTGCCCCTTAATGATGTATTTATACTTTTGAAGACCTAGGGTTGGTTCGGGGCCGAATCGGTTTAAAAATCTCACAAAATTTGAGTTTCTATATCAGTCAGTTGGGCACGATCGTAGGTAGCGCCTAACCATTTCTGTCATGATCATGGCCCAGTGTGCACGATCGTGGCCTAGCATATAGCTCTTTGTCACAATCCTGGCCCAAAGTGCACATCGTGGCCAGGGTCTTGTCAGCTCGTCTCTTTCTGTCACAGTCGTGGCTTGTTGTGCCATGATCATGGGCTATGTTTTTATCCCAGAACTCTTCAAAACTTCTCCATTCTTTACCGTTTACCCTAAAACACTAAAAAACACATCAAGGTATCTCAAAAATAAAACATTGACGCTCAAAGATTCATACTAACCCATAAAAACAATTAAACATATAAACTAACACAATTAAAATATAAATGCACACTAAACACTCAAATTAACACTAAATACCTAACAAATTAAACCCTAAAACATAATGCAAATTACAACTATCATTTTCCCAACCTTAACCCTGATTATCAATGCCTACTCAGAGGAAAAACCATCCTGATAAGCATATAGCTTAGTGGGAAAAAAATAAAAAGAAAAAGAATGATAACTACTACTTTCTACAGTTGTCTAACATTTACATGCAAATGAGTCATGAAATATCACATAACAATCTTTGATTATGCTAGTCGGAGAGTATTTTGAGAATCAATTTGCATCATAACAGAACAAATATTAAAAGAATTGCTTGCTAATATTTTCAGAAGTGGGTAAAAAGAACGGAACATAGGATATCTTTGATTGGCATCTATAGAAGAGACATGAGTGACATGTGTTGATTGTATAATTATTCCATAAAATTTAGTGATTAATGACATGAAATTGCTTAAAATACTCACTTTGACTCGTATGTGGTTTTAGGAACAATTCAGAAGTGAAAGAGATAAAGTGAGTCGAAGGCACTATATTTAGGCCATTTTTTGAAAATGCACACTCACTTATCTTCATGGTGCAAGAAGAAGAAAATAATTGCAATAAGAAGAGATAAGAAAGAGCATCAAAAAATTGGATAACACACAATTAAATAGACAAGTTTCCATTTAACCTTGGACCACATTCTTTTTAACTTAGCTTTTTAAGGTATAAGGAAATGCATATATGATGGTTGTAACATAGAAAATGTTACAACAACCACAAATTACAATAGGTGAAACATTACACACATCATGAAAAGGCCAATTGTCCATTTATCTCATTAAAAACCTAGCTTTTAAGGATAAAAAAGGTGAGTAGGGTGGTTGACTGGAGTAAAAATTATGAGTGTGTGAAGGTTGCATATTGAAGAATAAAACAAAGGTTGTGTGGGTTAAAACAACTGAAAGTGGGTGGAGAGAAATAGCATGTGGAGTGTCAGTTGTAAGTAAGAAAACTAGAGAAAATAAAGGGTTGATAAAATGAATGGAAGTTTTCGGTGAACACAAGTGTGACAATGGAAAACTCACCATTTAACCCTAAATTTTTCATATAAAAAGAAAATAGATGGTGATGGCAATGTGTATCTTTGTTTGGAGGGATATTCTCTCGATTTTTGACAAGGAGACAATAGGGTTGTTCTCTTTAGTTTTAGAAAGATGTTGTGAAGGATGGACTAAAGAGAGGAAGGTCAGCTGGAACAAAAACAATAGGGAAGAACCTCCATTAACACCATTCATCATCAATTTCACTTTGGTTTTCAAGGGGGAATAACGAAAAACGAGACAACGTTGAACAACAGCTACTTCTTGATTATTTCTATTTTATTTTCCTTGGAGACAAAGGTGTTCTTAGCTGAAGCTTGGAGATCCATAGAGAAGATGAAAGGCTAGACATCCCGATGCCAGTTCGGAGGTGACCTTGACACCGAGGACTCGGTTAAGCATTCTTTCCTTATTTTTCTTATGTCTTTCTCTCTAATTGAATTGATTGTGTTATCCTAGGCATATGAATTTAGGCTTTATGTATTGATGACTATATTATCGTATAGTTTGGTTTTTTATATGAACCCATAGCTAGGATTTCAATATAATCTGTAATTGTTATATTTGAGATTCTTTTGTAAGGATTAATGGTTAGTAATCATTAGGGATAACATAACCTAGGGTAAATGACACGTTGTATGTGGTTACTACCTTAATTAATCGATTTTCCTAATTTATAATGCAACTACCTAATTGAATCTAGAGATTGTATCTTAGCTTATTCGGTAGTTAGGTTTAATTAACAATGGCATCTTTATTAAACATAACATAAGGAAAAACTCTAGTTAATTTTTTGTATCATTAACCTACGAGTAATTGTTCAAAGAGAGGTAAAAGAACAACAAATCATTAAAATATATCTAATTAAGGTGGAGGTCGAGATTGAATAAAAGGAACGGATTCCCATTGAATTCACCTCTTTCATCATTTTTACATGTTTTATTTAATTTTCTTTTGTTAGTTAATTTTGTTTTATTTTCTTATTTCAAACCAAACAAACCCTTCCAAAACCTAAACACCAATTATTTTCATAACGAGGCTTAACTGAACACTCTCTATTGAATCGACCTAGACTCACCACTGTTATAGTAGTAGTTCTAGTTTATTTTGTGCAGTGTTACGACAAGCTGTCAATTTTGGTGTCGTTGTCAAGGAGTATGGTGCTTTAGTTTCTGTTATTAATTATAATTGGTTTTCTGTACATATTTTTTTAATTAATTTCTTTTCAGTTATTTCTTGATCCTTTAACTTTTTGTTTAGTGTTTTTTATGTTAAAAAATATTTTTGACATAGAGGGAAGTAATTTTTTATAACTCTTATTTTCAATCCTATAACAAAGATTGAATTGATCAAACTAACGATAGTTATGGATGGGATAATCAATAAAGTTACTTCTATGATAGTTTGTAGGATTCACAACAATTTGCATATAGATTAGAAGTTTCTTATCATAGTTCAAATACATCTCTGGAAGAATTGATTAATATTGTGAACGCTAAAACTTTGCAGTTGCAACAGGGTATATAGTAATTTCAACAAAATGCCTTATAATTCTAGCAAGATGGATGCCAATTTTGCATGATATAATGTCTAACGTCTAAAATGTGGAAAGCCAACAAGATTCAGGTATATCTCTAGACGACTTTATAAAGACCTCTACTGCTAATGATCTTCCGGTTTAATAGAGTATGCAGCAGCTGGAATAATGTATGAGCAGCTACAATAGGATATAGAACAACAGCTTCAACAGGGTATACAACAACTCTAGCAAGATACAATGTCTAGAACCCATAATACGACAAACCAAATGGGTGAGATGGTAGTGAGGATCGATTGCCTAGAGTTGCAAAGCAAAGAGGAGCAGTCATATCAACCCAATGTGTAACCAATGGACTTCAGCACGGAGACCTTACAGAGTGATGAGGGCCTTGAGAATCTTGACAGTAATACTCAAAGAATTGCATTTGAAGAAGAAGTTGAAGAGGAGCTCAAAGTAGAAAAAACTATATTTTTTAGCTCAAAGGTAAATACTGAGTTCCAATTTGTTGTTAAGAATGACTCTTTATTTTTACCTAATAGGTTAGAGGAATTAAACGAGAAAGAAAAAGGTGAAGAGACATTCGAGATCTTTCCATAATGCATGGAATTAGTTGAGATTAAAAGTCAAATGATAGGAAAGATGCTGAATGGGAATGATTATCAACTGAGACCCTATGCTGAACAACCTCACGTGGAAATGGCTCAAATTATGATACTAGAAGATTATAATTTTTTCACGTGAGGAGAAGAAGGAGTCGAGCCAGCGACACTAAACAAAGGTGCTTTTTGGTAGGCAACCCAAGGGAAGTAAATTTCTTTTCCTCTACTTTTTCGCACTGGTTAAGATATGCATGTGTGTTTTACATTGGTTTGTTTCTTACTTGTTTTAATTTTTCAATTAACATGAGAGAGAGAATAAAACAAACAAAACAAACATTTTCTTGTTTTTTATTCCTTCTATGATTATATAGTCATGATTAGAGTGTGAATTGACAAGAGAATTTTATAGAAACTTTAGCGTGTATTTTTACTCTTATGATTAGTCAATATGCATTATCTTTAGAAGAGTAGTGACTAATGGTAGATAAAGTAAGTGAGATTTTGAGCCTTTATAGACTAACATATCTATATCAGTCTTATTGTCTTTTATTAATGTGTGAACTTCATGACATGTACATCCTAACTTTGTTTTGATTTTCTATTTTAGACCACATTTTTATAATATGCATTAACATGGAAATGATTAGGCATTCTTTGTTTCATAAACAACATTAGCCAAATAGCCTACCTATTACATGATTTTTCCCTTGTTAAGCCTCCTTGAGCTTTATTTACCTTTTCTTTGTGTATAAACCATATTACATGTTTTAATCCTAACCAAATGTCCTTCCTAAACCTTAAAGCTAGTGGAACATTTGTTGATTTTTAAGTTTATACATATAAAAATTTCTAAATGTAGGGGTATGCATATGTATGAGTTAGTTATAATGTTGGGATGCTATTTTATATCTTATCATTGAAATTCCTATGTTGATGTAGTTTCTTTTAATTTTTATAAAAATAAAAAACTATGAAAAGAAAAAAGTTTAACTAAATGTATCAAGGAGGAAGTCCATATTTATTGAAATTTCATTTATGATTAATCTTTCCTCCTAAAGTTGTATTGAATGGGTTACTTGAGTATGTTGAATTTGAGGTAGATGTTATTTTGAAAGGTTCACTCATTATAGTTTTAATGTATTGTTATCATAAATCTTTTTGAGTGACCCCTTTGGATTGGTATATGGCTAATGTGGTTTTTGTATGAGAGCTTGAATTTGAGTTGTGAAACGTCATTTTTGCATTCATCATAGTTGATGTACACAATTGTGAGTGAATGTTGGTTTTTGCACTTGATGGTATAATTGAGTGTTACTTTTGTTTCATTAGCTTTGATGGCCTTCATACTACTTTACCCAAATACATCTCACCTTAACCTTTGCCCACATTACAACCTTGAAAATTCCTTTGATCCATGATTTTGCATGTGAACATTAGTTGCGAAGAAATGAAATGCAAAGTTGTGGAATATCTTGATTGTGAATGGTATTTGAGTGTACCCATGAACATATCTTGTTAGAACACATTTTACAAATCTACCATTAGATTGCTCAGTTTTTAAAGGTGTTGGACGTTGATTGATAATGAGTAAAAGTTTGGAATGTTAAGTTCTTGCTATAATTTTGAAAGTCATCCATCTTTGCTTATGATTATGTATTCTTGGAAAATATAGGAAGTGAATAAATGTTTTCAGGTCTATAAACTTAATTTTAATGTTTTGCCTGAGGACAACCAAAAGCTAATTGTGGATGAAATTGGCATGTGCTTAATTGATCGTATAAGTTGTAACATCCCGTTTCCAGAGAACGGGTCGGACCAGAGAAACGGGTCCGAGAGTGGTAAATCAACACATCGCATGC
>JANIIA010000008.1:10580094-10590428 GCA_027478495.1 Erythroxylum alaternifolium | reverse complement strand
TACTTACAATATTTTAATAATTATATTTTAATTAATTCTTTAATTAAAATATTTTTATTAAGGAATAATAATATTTTTATTAATTAATATTTTAATTAATGAATAGTTATATTTTAATTAATAATAATATTTTAATTAAATAAAATGTAATTAATTAAGTAATAATAATAATTTAATTAATTATATTGTATTTATCTTATCGTAATCAAAAAATTACAAATACACTTAAAAAAATATTGATACAATTATAAATTAATTAATGAATTACATATTTCAAAGCATATTATACTGTAGGGGTATTTTTGTCATTGACACTATTTTTGTGTTCTGTCCACTGTAATCAAATATTTTTTTTTCCTCGAGACGGAGACAATCTTTTCAATTTTGTCCATCACAATCAAACACCTTACTGTCTCCAATTTTTGTTTTGATTCGTCTTTAAATTTTCGTCTCATTCCGTCTCTGCACTCAAGAGACAATAACCAAACTCAGCTTAAAGGCACGTATAGGGCATCGTCTATGTGATCTGATGCTCGATTGCTGATGCAACACCTTTGGTATATCATAAATTCTACAAATGGGTCTTCGTAGGGATGGTATGCAATAACATGGATCTGATTCTAATTTGATTAAAATTTAAAAAATTAAATTCAAATTCAAATTCAATTGATAACAACAACATTCTAACAAAAGTTCTGCTAATATAAAAAGTACGGAAAAATCTAGATAGAAAAAATGTTTATGATAGAACTACATAAAAATAAAACATAATAAAAGATAAATAATAAAGTAATAAAGTAATAATAATATAAATAAAATAGACAAAAAAGATATATTAATAATAATAATAATAATAAATACATAAAAATAAACAATACAATATATATATAGAATAAGGTAAAAAATAAAAATAAAAATAAAAAACATAAATAAATACACAAAAGACAAGTAAATAAATAAAACAAACAAGTGAATATAAGAAAATGTTTAGGCTAAGTAAGAAAATATTTAGGCTAGAAAATAAAGAGAAAAGTACTATATATTAAATGTTTAGACTAAATATAAGACATAAGACTTAAAGACATTAGACTCAAAGAAAAATGTATTCGAGATTATACTATACAAACATATTGATGAATAAATCATAATTCGTCTTTTAGTGTGAAACTTGATCAATTTTTAACATCTCCCTTGAATTGTTTCTCATATTGGTTTATCGTAATTATCATACCCGCACAAGTATTCGGTCTTTAATAGTATCAACACGAACAATTTGAGAGAACTTTACAAGTGGTATAAATAGAATCAAGTAAGAAGTACTAACTCTTTCACAGGTTAAGCCTATTTAAAAAAAGGTTTGGACTTTTGAATAATCTAATTGAAATAAAATTCTAATTTCAATTAAACTGTAATTAGAATTATAATTAATTGTAATTAAATATCAATTTAACCCAAAGAAGATCCAACATTTATTTGTTGAATCTCTTGTATTTATTCCTAATGCTTTCTAAACTCTACAATCAAATCTAACTTAACTAAAATCACTTTTTATCTCTTAAATCATTTTTTGTATGTGACCCATTAATTTTCAAAATATATTAGCAATAGATATTAATTATAACCCTAAATCGTATTTAGGATTTGGTAAATTAAACTCTTTTAACTTATCTTTAATTTTCTAAGTAAATAATTTATATTTATAGATTAAAATTGATATTTAGCAACGCAATATGACTACTCAAATATGAGAAATGTCAAAGTTATAAAGATATCTAAAATATGTAAGAGAAATGTCTCCATCTTCTCTTCTCATCATCCATACTTTTCACACTCAATATCATATTGATTTATTTTTATTTCCTCTCTTCCTAACTTCCCACCATTGAACTTTTCATTATCAAAATTTTGTTACCTACTTTAGTAATAACCAAGGTGCAAGCGGCCCTGCCTAAGCCTATGCCTAAGCTTCCTCCTCTACCTTCCAAGTTATTCCTTCTTCATAACTACTCTACTCTATCTTAACCATAAGTTACTCTCTTTTATTCAATTTGCCCCCATCCTCCATCCAAGAAACCCCAACCACAACCCCAATCTTAAACCAAACTTCACTTTCCTACTCCTCCATCCACTCTCATAGATCAGGCAATAACACTAAGTTGAAATTACCAAAATAAGAATAAGCTAAACTCAAAGAATTCTTCAAAATTAAGAACTATCTCTAAGTACCAGAAGAAGAAAATGGTCCTAAGTTGTTGGAGAAGCCTCTTCTAACAATAAGTTGAGATACATACCTCTTATTAATCCTTTAGTTGTCTTAACACTTATGGAATTTGAAGCACCAAGATGGAGTAGCACTTTAGTAGGCTATTTCTCTAATAAGAGACCATCTTTCCCTTTGATGGAAAAATAGGATGAGGATAAATTGATTAGAATTAGACTTGAGAAAAAAATATTAATCTCAACAGAGGATTTCTTTTTATTTAGCTTCACCAATGAAACCAACACCTTGAAAGCACTTGAATAGGGCCCCTAGCATGTCAATGGAAAACCTATCATACTCCAACAATGGAAGCCAGAAATATGTTTAGAAAGGAACAATCTAAAGGAAATCTCCAACTAGATGCACTTGAATACTATAGAACCATAGTGATAAGCTATCTTAGTAGTTGTATAGGAAAAACATTAGGTGTAGATGACAGTATAAACTCTTTAAGAAGAAATAGATCTGCTCAAATTTACATTGAATTGGAAATCAATAAAGAGCTTCTAGAAACTTTGAAATTCAAATTCAAATTCAAATTCACCAATCAAATAAGGTATTGTGAAACTACCCAAATCCTTCAGCTTAAAAGGCTTATGACTAGTGATAATAGAGTGAAAACTTCTAGCTAATGCTACTGTTTAGTTATCTTCCCAAGTCCTCTTCTTTAATAATATGTCTTTCGAGAACTTAGCATACTTAGGCACATGTTCCAATTTCTTTGTAAAAGATAAATTAATTTGCAATGTCTTTAACTTTCTCCACGAACTTTGAAAATTGTGAATCCAATTTTCTCTTTTGTAATCATTGGGGAATGGAATATTAGGTGGATATGGCAGAGGGGAAATGTAAAGAGGGTACTCACTCTTCCCTTCATCCTTTTTCGTTGTTTCTTGATCCTCTACTAGGTGGGTTGTAACTTGTTTCTCCACTTGTTGCTCAGGCTCTTTCCTACTTCTGAATTTGATTGCCTTGAGTTACTCCCTTAGGTTGACCTTAGTGTTACTCTGGAGACTCCCAACACTTCTTGTAGAAAATGATTCGTAAGTTGGCTCATTTGAAACTCCAAGTTATGAATGAAAGAGGCGTGATTTTTAGCTAACTGCTTAAGCTTCCCTTATATACTTATAATTCTATCCATAATCTTCCAATTTGGAATCATTGGTACTAGATTTATCTTATTGAAATCCAGGTGAACCTTGACTTCTAAATTGATTTCTTGCATTATTAGGCCAAGAAATATTCGGGTGGTTAACCCAGTGTTATAAGTGTCAGAGTTGGGGGCTCCTCCTGGACTAAGTTGTGAGCCCATATGATTGAGTTGCTTCATATTATTGCTCTGCATCAAGAAGCAATCGGTGATAATATGGTTATCTTGTCCACATAATTTATATCCAAGTTAAATTGTTTTAATCAGAGCAAATAAAGAGGCTTTTAAGCTTTTCAATTGTCTTATTAAGTTATCGATCTCAACATGCATTGTTTTCATTGAATCAATGGTTATAACTCCCTTCTAATCTCGGAAAGTCGATTGCTTTCTGTTTTTATTTGATATCTAAAGATAACTATTATTTGTCATCTCTTCTAGCAAGTCCTCTACTTCCTTAAGTATTCTCCTCATCAGATATCCTCTAGAAGTTGCATCTATGGTGCCCCTTGTAAGTGGATTAACTCCATTATAGAAGGTTTGCAATAAGAATTCCTTAGGTAAGTTATAACGAGGACATCTCCTTTGCAAGTCCTTGTAACGTTACCATGTTTTGTATAGTGGCTCTTCGTCCTGAAATTTGTAATCTCCTTTATCAACCTTGTCATCTTCATCAGATGTAAGTACTTATCTAAGAATGCACACAATAGTTGCTCTTATGTTGTGATGTTTATCTAGTTTAAAGAATGATACCATGTTTTGGCTCTATCCTTAAGTGTGAAAGGAAAAAGTCTCATCCTATCGGCATCTTTGGACATTCCATTATATTGAAAAGTATCACATATTTCAAAACTGTTTACGAGATGGGCATTAGGATCTTCATTAGTGAACCTGTAAAACTACACGTTGATCTCTCTTTGAATGATTATTAATCTACTAATTGCATGACTTATTAAATTGCTAACTCTCGTTGCACAACCTAATATGATTACTTTTGACTCACTGTCTCGATTTGTTATCCAAGTATGAATATATACAATTATCACAACACCAGAATATGTATTGAATCAATAATAATCAAAGTCACAAAATAAATTCGGAATAAACCCGAATATAGGATTTAGAAACTTATGAACATAATAAACATATTGGAATTCAGTTTACATATCAAGTTTGATGAAAATAACAAAAGGAAAATAAGCAACACTCTGTTTGGAGCTTGTTCTAGAAAGTTCGAATTCCTAGACTTTCTTCCAGAAGCCTCTGTCACCATTGTGACTATAAATTTTCTCTCTATTATGATCGTGACTCCCATGCACTTCTAACTTCCTTGTTCTTCAATTATCTAATTTTCACTACTAACAAACACATCAAAGAAACATAAAATTAAGATAGAAATCATGCTCTAAACCATACAAATACTTAGAATGTAAACATATACTCACATTAAGACAATTCTAACCCTACACATACGATAATAATCTAATCAACACCTAAAAATACACTAAAACACGTATCAAAACATAGTATAAACTACACCTATTAGTTCTATACTGATTCAATTATATGTTTTTATTTTTCTTCAATTAATATTATCGATATGTTAATTCTTGTGTGATTTCATGCAATTGAGATTGAGAAATCTAATGTACAAATAGATCTTGTATAATTGAAAGGAGTTACATGTAAACATTCTGGTCCTTGTGAAATTCACTTGTACTTACTAGTGCTAGCCATAATTGTACTGTGCGCTTATGGCTAAAACTAAATCATTAGCTCCTCATTTGGCAAGCCATCAAATTGAATAAGTTTTTAAACCATCTGGATCTTATTGGGCTTCATCTCAATATTATTGGCCTCCACTCATGGCCAAATAATGCTAGATTTTGTCCTCATAAGTGTGGTCTACCAAAATTCTATATAGTATGCTATCCTTCCTATCCTACTATTACGTTTGATAGTTATAACATCAAGTACCTAAATCCTATAATTTAGCAGACAAACATGTGATCAAAGTAAGAAAGTTCTAAAATAAATAAAAACAAAAAAACAAAAATTGATTAATTTAATACAAATAAAGCTTTCCTAATATCGTAGTCTCTAAAAATGATGCCAAAAACTTGATATGTGTGTTTTTTTAACCATACAAAAGATAATTAGGCAAAATATATGTGTCCTCATAGGCAAAATATATTCTAGTGATTACTAGCTATGATTCTATGAGGACTATAAGTACTAATATTAACTGTTCTTATATTATCTAATCTAATAAATAAATTATTGATGTAAATGGAAATACTAGATTAATTAAAATTGCCAATCTAAAATGACGAAACAAAGAAGGAAACAAGACTAAAATAACCAATTGATAAACAATATCTATATATAGAATCCCTTAGAACCTTTATATGCTTGAATTAGTCTTAATTTAATCATTAACCCTAGTTTCTTAAATGAATAAAAAATTTTAAAGTTAAGACATATAGAATATATCTTTAATTTAACTGATTGAAATCTCTTTTTAATTAAAACCATAAGAATGAATTAACTTATTTTTATGAATTCCCTTGATAAATTTGACTCTAACTTAGAATATTTATGTTATCCTATTGTTGAGATTCCATACAATTCTTATTATTGATACTAGGATCTATTCATACATAACATTTGTCAATCCATGCATATGAAGAAATTGAATTAAAGCACTAGCATATTTCAATTCAAACACAAAGAATATCATATATAATTCTCAAAGATATCATAAATAATTCGCAATATATCTTAAGTCTTTCACTAAATCAAATAATAAACCCAAACAATAGGTTCTAGTGTTCATTCCATTCAAATGTATCCTAATTTAATTCACAGTAAGAATAATAAAAGGAGCAAACAAAATAGAAAAAAATCTTTCTTATGGATCTTGAAATCGTGAAGTCTTCCGCTTGACCTTAAAATTTCCTTCCTTTCTCTCTTCAAAGTTGCTCCATTCTTAAGTAAGATAATATAACCCATATCTCTAAGGATGTGTTCCCGTCTAATGCCAAAAGCTACAATTTATTTATGAAACCTAAAAAATTCAAAATATCTCCATCAATACGGGCCCAACACAAATCCATTCTAGTCATATGTTCTAAATACTCTTTAATTATTATAATGAGCACAGGTCCATAGCACCATGTTTAGCCCATTAGTTCTCACTATTTTTATGTAAAAATTACTACTAACACTGGTCAAAAATATGGTTTTGTTTTGGAGAAATAAGGATCTATATTGTGGAACACGAACCTATGTTGGCAATTTAACACAATTTGCTCCAACTTAACAGCTACGAAGATCCTTTAAAATTCTTTTAAGAAGTTTGAATGTTATTGAAGTGGAATATTCCTTTGCACGGCTGATTATAAGCTTATGAATTACTCAAGGATTGTTTAATTCCACTTTTATTTTTTATTGTAATTTTTAATTTAATTTCTATTTTTATTTTTCTTTTAAATAAAAACAAAAATATTTGTATATCAATATAGTCATACAGTGATGTACTTGCATTGGTTTGATCTGTTTATTTTTTGTTTGTTTTTATTGCTTGTATGTGTTTGTGTATGTTTGTTTCTTGTTATTTGTTTTTGCTCTTACATTAACTGGGGATCTATCAGGAAACAATTTTCGTATCTCCATAGGAAATGAGAGCATGATTGCATACATCTTACCCTCCCCATACCCTACTTAGGTGAAAATTTGAGTATGTTTAGTTTGATTTAGTTTAGCTTGGTTATAGTTATATTTTTATTATTGATGATAATTGTATATTAAACAAAATTAAAGATAAATTATTTTTAATTAAGTAAATTTATTTTAATTTCTTATATAATATTTATTAATAAATTTTCAAATTAAATTTTAAATTATTAAACCAAAATTTGTTTGAAATTTATATATTTTAAAGATGTTTTCAATTTTGTTATATTTATTAATAATTATTAAATTAATTTCGTTTAATTAAAAAATTATGAATAATCCAATAATAATTAATTTAATTAAAATATTAAATTAAATTAACCATAATTTTAATTAATAATTAATATATTAAATAGCTAAATAACATAAATTTAATTGAAAATAAATCAGCTTATAAAAAAATAATCAGAAAACAACTTTTTTAGTTTTCATAAATTTTGAAAATTAACAAAAGCAGAAAAAATTCAAACGATCAAGTTTTTTTACTCAATTGGAAAATAAAAAATTTATATAAATGAAAACAAACCCTTAACTAACCGTCTTGATTTTTATGTTGTGTAGACATGTAAAGGGCCCTTTTAGATTCTGTTAATATATCTTAGGTCTTTTTTAAAAAACCTAAATATGATTTTTATTATTTTATTGCTTTTAAACTGGATAGAATTAAATCCTTAATTTCATCTCCAGTATCAACGACGGAAGTCTCTAACATCGTTTAAACAAGCAACTCAAATCCTCTAGGCCACCAACCATGTGCTACTTCATCCTATCCATTCATTTATGTATAACCCATATAAATGGATGGTTAAGATGAAGAGCCACATAATTAAAACAGGGTTGGTGACACAGAGGATCTCATCTCTTAAACAAGATACTCATATAAAGTTGAAAATACAGACATACATATTTGGGCTTACCCTTGTTTTTCTCCACAAAGGAATTGTTTTCTCCCTGATTTAGGATTTTTTTTTTCCTACTTATCAGTGACCTATGGATACTCCTGCCCCTGGCGAGAAGCACCGAAACTTGAGGCATTCTCTCCCATTAATGGGGCAACGAAGCAGCTTGCGCAAATGTGCAAAAGTACACCGTTTACCATGAACTTCTTCGAATATTTAGCATATGAAGATCTGATAACTAGGAACTCGGTTCCCAATATTCAAGTAGTTGACATCAACAGCTACATTTCCCAAGTCATCTGCCAATAAGAACAAGCAGTATCCTGTGAAATCCTACTAAATCAATTAAGACAAAATGTTGCAGATCATTCAATATCTAACTACACCAATTTGTCCTGCTCCAATTTAGTACTTGGTCAAGCAAATTGAAAGATTCAAGAAAGCCAAATGGAATTGCAGACCTTCATATATGGTCCTAGCAATATTTACATAGTCGGGTATGATGTCTCTATATATAATTCCTTCAGGATGGGCGTCCAGCACAACCAGGACTCCTATCGAAACCAAACACCATCAAACATGAGTTAACGCACGAGTTATTCATACATTGCGATATCATATTTTACTTTTATGGCATTTTTAGTTTCATGACATTTTCTTGAAGGTTGCATAAAAAAATCAAAGAAGCTGTATTCTTAACAAAACATAGCAGACTGCCTTTTTTTATTTAATACAACTAAATAGTAGATTCTATCTGCTCAATCTTGAGAAAATTAAGTTTCCAAAAGGCTATTGTGCAAGCATATCATCCCACTTGACTAATTATCATACCAAAACCTCATTAAACAGGAAAGCAGTGTATTATTTCACTCTATCATAGTCAGTTATGGTAAAGATACATTGTGACAGTATGCAATTATAACCCAATCATCTGCAATTTTCTGCTATAAAAAATCTTGTTCAAACCAAATAAACCAATCAGGTTTGTCAAATAAAATGAAGGCACAAGTTGTCAACTAAAGAGATAATTAAGACTTCTAGAATCCATCACCAGAACAGGGAGATGCATTCAACTTAACATTTGTATTATGTTTAGAAGACAAATAGGGGTGCCAGGGCTACTTATTCCCGTGAAACAATATTAAAACTTATATAAAAGAACTTTGTGGAGAAGAGAAAACTCTTTCAAGTTACCAAGTCTTTGATACTCACAACCAAGAGCATTTTTCTCGCAAACATGCATTAATGCAATAATGTACAAACTACTGCAAAAAGTACCTGGTGCTTCCCAATCATTAGTAGAATTGTTTGGTAATGGAGCTAACCAAAGAATGTTACGCAAATTCATTGAATCATTATAGGTTACAGTAGATCCTGAAATCAGAAATAAGCACTGGTCTGAGCACCAGAGGCGTACAATTAAACAGAAGAAAGAAACAATTAGAACAACTGAAGTGTCTTCAATCAGATAGTATTCATAGACCGTAGTTTAGTTCGACCAGATATAACAACTTGACATAATGACTTTGAGGGTTTGCAAGGACTTTGGGAATTTATTAAATTTGCAGAGAAGTAAACATATAGGGGAAGACATGCAGGGATGAATTGGTGCTGCAGAGAGTTCATAACAGGAAGTGAGGTTAAGATACCCATCTGGCAATAACCCATATTATAGGGGAAAACTTCTTTGTCATAAGCTGGGTACTCTTTTGCATGGAACCTGCAATTTATGAAGTATGAAAAACAGATAATAATTAAGTAGTATAATAAACAGAAAAACCTACCTCTTGGTCAATCCAAAAAGTCATTAATTACACAGATAACAAGCACCAAGAACATTCAACATGGCTCAGAAAATTTTATGGAAAGTTAGAAGAGAAGCTTACAGTATACCAAGCCTTGCAGTTTCTCTAGCAAGAAAAAGGTGACCGTGAAACAAATCATAGCGATTTAAGGATACGTTCAACCCAATTGCAGGGCCCCGAGCAACGATTAATTTAAACAAAAACTCTAAGTAAGAATTCAATTCCTGCAAACCAGGAATTATATTCAGTTACTTGTGAAGGGATTTAACAACAATAATAGTAATAGAGGTTAGACAGTAAGAGTCTAAGAGACCTGACTTATAAAGCGCCTGCCATAAGGTGTCCTAGTAAGTTGACATCGATTCTCTTTGGACCCTTCAGCGTCGGGTACCTATAAAATCAAACAAGACAAAACACGCATTAATGACGGTCCACTCGTATACATGAAGAAGAAGAAGAAGAAGAAGAAGAAGAAGAAGAAGAAGATA
>JANIIA010000008.1:10525879-10539343 GCA_027478495.1 Erythroxylum alaternifolium | reverse complement strand
TCAAAAAATTGAAGAATTATTAAATAAATAAATTTCATAAATAATATTTAATAGTTATTAAATAAATAAGATTTTAATATTTTGTTAAATATTAAATTAGCAAATAATTAATTTAAATTTATTTTCAGAAATTTGAAACAAAAAAATTTAAAAATATTTATTATGATTCAAAATTATTAAATTATATCTATTTTTGGAATAATAAAAAATTTAAATTTAAATTAAAATTTATTAATTATTAAATTATTTCTATATTCGGATAAATGAAAACAAAGAAAAATTATAATTTATATTGGATCATTATTAAATATTAATTATTTTCTGATAAATGAAAATTTTTATTATAAATTTTGAAAAATTATTAAAATAAATTTATTTTCGGCTAAATTTAAACAAATAAATTGCTTTCAATCCGCGACGTTCAGAAAACCAATGTCGCGGATTACACCTTTCCTGCAACGCCTTGGATTAGGTTGTTTTCGAGACGTTTTTAAAACTCAAACAACCTGTGACGTTTTTACAAAACGTCGCCAAATATCTTATCTTTTCGTGACGTTTTGTGAAACGTCGCTGAATATTTGAACTTTTCGTGACTTTTTTTATAAAACGTCGCAAATACGTATTACCTATCCCACCATCTGCGATGTTTTTAAAACGTCAGATAATAGGTTCTTTTCTTGTAGTGGTCTCTCTCGTGAAACCCTACGGGTGGCTGGTAGTAACTATTTATTCCAGATAACAAATGACTAAAATGAAAGCAAGTCAAGAATCTTCCTCTTCTTTTTCACTTTTGTTGGTTTCCATCCAATTCTTGTTAATATAATCCTGTCAAATACAGCGAGGAAAAGGAGGAATTCCAATTTTTGACGTAGCTAATGCGTGAAAGGTGCTCGCTTAAGTTGAAGACGCCGTATGTCACGGCTTTTTGACCGAGATCCACCAACCAATCTATTACAGCATGTGGAGTGTCGACCTCTTATCATAAGGATAGTCACTGTTTGTGGCCCTTTTCTTTGCAAAGGAAACTCTTTTTCTCTTTGTAGATGTAAAACAGCAAAAATGTGAAAGTTTAAGACGATTTTGGAATTCCACTTCCCTCCCCTCTCACTCAAGCCTGTTTCCCTGGAAAAAGTACTAAGATCAATTTTATTTTATAAAATTTCACATTGATCTTAGTCATATTTAACCATAATAACATTTGCCATGGGAATATATATATTCATAACCTATCAGACGAATTAGATGCATTCCATACATTTCTGATCTATTAGGAAATGTATAAATGATTAATTAACATGGAATGCATCTAATTCTTCTGATAGGCTATGATTTTCAACCAGAAAGGCTGTTTGGGTGGAGGTATCGAGGTCCCACACGTTTTAATTGCTACTACGCTGAAATGGGCATCTTATGTAGTTTCTATTACGGACGAGTTGTTTCCTATTAAAGGCATTCACTGCTCTCTGACCCACCTTACTTCTCATTTACTGTTTGCCTCTCTTTGATATACCATGTAATGTAAGAGCGATCAAAGCGCTAACTGGCTCAAAATTTGTCAACTTATAAAAAGCAGTGCCTTCCCAGTATGCGAAGCTCTCTCCCTATTTTCACTATGTACCAGTTTGTATAACCCTCATTTCATGCACACTCTGTTGCTTTTCAAAGTTTTATTCATGGCGTTTCAAGTGCGTAACAAAAACATGACACTTGATGTCTGTCTTTGGCTCTGTTCCTTCTTTTAACCTAATTTACTCAATTGTGTAACACTCACATTTCTGGTGCTGCAGGAGTTGAATTGTTTCTAGCTCAGGAATAAGAAAGATGAACGGCTTAGATGGAATCAGAAACTGGAAGAATCTGAAGCGACGGCTGTGGTATAAGGGCCTGGGTTGCTGTGGAGCCTCATGGAGTCCCAGAACAATCATAGAAGAAGCAGAACATGAACAAGAAGACAACGAGGAAGAGCCCATCATGCTACGAGTCCCAGTGATTGATCAAGAGGTCCATACCAATGTTGGCCATATTCCGGCTAGGAACAGTGCCAATGTGTCAATTTCGGGGATGAATCTGGCAGCTGCGCTAGAAGCAGAGCGTAATTTGGCGGGCCCCGCGAAAAGAGACTGTCAACACGCGAAGACATTGATGAGATTGATTGCAGAAACGGACGGTGTGGATTTGAGCAGTGACAATGATCGGAGGGATAAGGATCATAGTGACTGGGGGTGCTGCGTCTGCATGGTAAGGAGTAAAGGGGCAGCTTTCATCCCCTGTGGGCATGCCTTTTGCAGAGCATGCTCCAGGGAATTGTGGGCTAATCGAGGGTCGTGTCCTATCTGTAACCGTACGATCCTAGAGATCCTCGACATATTTTAGATTCCTTCGCATATTAAGTTAATTAATGCTTGGAAAATTTTGGTGAGCGCTACAGCCCTCAAATTATACACTGTGCACCTCGTGTCCTCCGGTTAGGAAAGCATAAATCCTTTTATTTATGTCAGGATCACTAAATTATTGCTCGTAAACTTATTCGGACGAGTAAGTCTTGTAGGGTAATTGTGGACATTAGTATGGCTCAAAAGTAATAGATATGCTAGTATTTGATATTAAATATTATAAGTGATAGTGAACATATTTAATTATTATATGATTTATTTTGTAAATAATTAATTAAATATTTTTATTCATAAATAATTAATCAAAATTATTTTAAAAGACTTATAAAATTATTCATTTTTTAAAATAATTCTAAATAATTTTTTGATAAGAAGTATCAATAAAATAAAATAATTGTTAAAAAATTAATTATAAAATATCGTAATATATGATTTTGATGGTAATATTCTGCCAAGAATCAAAATTATGAAAATATCCTCATATTTTTTTTATAATAACTTGATAACATTGTAATAATATATAGCTTTCTTATATTTGATTCTAACTTATACTCACACTCCTATTAGTAATTTCATGATTGTTTAGAATTCATCTAATTTTGTCATTCCATATTTTATCTATTCCTAGTAACCACATAAGTAAAAATTAAAGAATAAAAGTTACATTCATATTTTCACTTTTTTATTATCGGTTACCAAATAAAACCTGAGAACCGCACACATTGCGATAACATTAAACCTTACTTCGTGAGAATACCAAAAGATAGCTAAATGTGTTACAAGGAACCACATTTTGTATTACAAGTAAGACTTGGTATATGAATTTTTAAACTCAAGATTCTTTCAGCTTAAGTTTAGATTTAAAAAATGTGTCTTAAAGGATTTCTCTTTCTAAAATTGTAAAATTAGCGATAATAATGTATTATTTCAATGATTAAAGGAATATTTTAGACTTAAGATTCTTTCAACCTTTTGTAATATTTTAACGATATATCTTAATGATTAAAGGAAGTTTATGTCCTTGAATTTAACTTTATGCATGTTTTGAAGTCAAAGCTAGGATTTCTTGAATCCATGATTCTAAGACCCATCTTTATGATGTAAATTCCTTGATGAAGCTTCTGCAAGACATTTTATGAAGATATATTATTTGTATGATATAACCATAGGCTTATTGAGCAAATTTAAATTTCATAAGCCTTTGATACATTTGTTGAAGATATTTTATACTATAACAAAAAAATTTCTGAATAAAATTATGCTTTTGGATTGTTACAAAGATTTGTTTTCTAAAGACATGTCAAACTTTTATTGAAGTTTTTCAACTTTTATAAAAAAATGTTATCTTATGACAAGCCAAATTTTGATATATACTTTTAAACTTTGATGAAAATCTACTTGTTTGTGATGGGCTAATCAACATATCAAATTAAGATGAGCTTAAGGACTTATTTTGATGAGAGAACGTTTTTCCTTTTTTTGTGTAATTTATAGGTTTCTTGGAGCATCAACAAAGATTTTTGTCAGGTTCTTTAGCTCAGGTCTGTTTGGAGCTCTTTGGTCAAAGGTGTTAAGATATCTAACTAACTTTATCTTATATTATCAAAAATATTATACTCTCTCCATATTACTTATAAGAAAACCCCATCTCTTACTTCTATATCTTTATCATATTCTTTGCTTTGATACCTACTCTTAGAGTTTACGCAAACTAAACCAATCAATTGTTATTCAATATAGTCTATCATCATCTCTGAGTAAGAATTTAGTCTTTCTTTTGATGTCTAAATATAATGGTTTATCAAGGAAGGACAATTATAGCACTGGGTCTAAGAATGGGTTTAGTGTAGAGTGAAGATTGAAGCCATGTAGACCTATAGTTGTGGATAACAAAGAGCCTAACACTAATTATGAATGGAAACCTTCTTTAGAGTTTAACATTATACAATACATTGAAAATGAGATGCATGGGTTCAAATTTACAATAGATATAAATGACATTAGATTAGAGTTTAATACCATTTATCTATTGAATTAGGGAATCATGTGCTTATGAGAGAATGTTCTTTTTTAAAACTAACAATGTAGGCATTTATCATGACATTTTTAAATGTGGCTTAAGGTTATCACTTAATTATTTTTGAATTGAGATATTAGGGAAGAGAGGTCTAAGTTTGGTTTAACTTTATCCTTATTTATAGT
The DNA here is from genome assembly GCA_027478495.1 of Erythroxylum alaternifolium. Classification (NCBI taxonomy): domain Eukaryota; kingdom Viridiplantae; phylum Streptophyta; class Magnoliopsida; order Malpighiales; family Erythroxylaceae; genus Erythroxylum; species Erythroxylum alaternifolium. The sequence goes on along the minus strand of JANIIA010000008.1, from coordinate 10,534,748 downwards.
ACTTGATATCAAATTTTTTTTGCAGTTTTTCATTTAGAAAATATAAAACTATCTACTAAGTTGTTTAGATTTGTGACAATTGACGCTTGTTGGGAAGTTTGTTAGGTGCTGCATTTTAAATATCATACTTGGCATAGGGTTAAAATGGGAAAAGTCTTTCAAAAGAATCTTGATTGGAAAAAATTATGTTTTTCTCTTTAAAATATGGTAGTGAGTAGAGTTTAATGTTTGCTTGGAGAGATTCCAACCTTAAGTTTAATAAAAGAGACAAGTCTAGTAATTTCTTATATGATATAACAAAGGCTTTTGTTGAGCATAGTAATCTCTCTCTTCGGGAGACATTACTAAAGAGTTAATGTTAGATGCTAAACTTTTACATGTATAGACTTTTAGATTTCATTAACCTTATAATAGTTACAAGTCTATATATTCTTATGATTGATTGTGTTTTCATTTTATAAAAGTGAATCTAGTTTGGATAGCCAAGAGGGTGGAAAAATTATCTACAAACCTAAATGGCAAGTCAAGAAAGAAGAGGAAATGTGATAGGCATGAAGGCAACCACGAAAAAAAAGACCATCGAAAAGGGCCTCAAAGTAGGAGAAATTAACAAACTTAATGAAACCTGAACCTATTAAGGTATCAAATGTGGTCCACAATGAACTTGATGTTATGGAGTTTTTGCAACCTATAGACGTAACCCCTTGTTATGATAAAGGTAAACAACTTATGGTGGTCAAGTAGGAGAAATTAATAGACTTGGTGGAACCTCAACCTATCATAGTGTCAAATATGGTCTAGAATGAACTTGATGTTATAAAGTTTTTACAACCTATAGTTGTAACCCTTTGTTACGATAAAGGTAAAGACCATATGGTAGTCAAGGTTCACTATAATTATTGGTATATCAAAGTTGGAGACTTTTTGTTTGATTTTTATTAAGAGAGGCCTTAGGTCTTAGGTTTTTTTCATTCTCCTAGATGATGAGAAACATCTTAATAACACTAAGTAGGACACGATTCGTCACACCACAAAATGTTATATGAAATAAATCTAATACTTATTTCCAAAATGAAGTTCTTATATATATTATTTAGTTTTTAGGCCAACTTTATGGTTATATATAAGATCCATGCAGTCATAGAGTTTCAAATTCTGAATCACTCCTTAGATCATGCTTAAAAGTTTACTAAGTAGAGGGTTACTAAGACTGTTAATTGAAAAGATAAGCATAAACAATAATTAGATAAGATCATAGCTCTATAGTAGGCTTTGACAATTAGTCTACTTAGATTAAGACTTGAGAGGAGGGGATTGACTAATTAGACAAGGCCTTTCATGATCAAGATGTATATTTAATAGGAAAAGACTTCACGTTGGATGTTTGTCTTGCCTTCCTTAAAACCAATTCATTTGAGATCTAGAATTATGATAATGATCGGCATTCTTTCCTTTAGGGATTTTAATTTTGCAAATATTAGATTAAGAGAAGATATTTAAACTTGCACTTTGAATCACTGTAGATGGTAGACATTCCAAAACCTTTAAGCAATGAACTTAAACTCGTACCTAACTCTTGGTTAGATGACTTTACAAATATGCTTGAGGATAACTAGTCTACTTTAAGGAGTGATGGAAGTATGGATGGTGGCAAAAAATTTGGTTCCTAGCCTACTAAATGATTTCATTGTTATATCCTTTTACTCACTAGTATTTAATGGCTTCTTACTTTTTTCATTCAAGCCTATATATAAAAGTGAATTTTTAGCTAAAAACGAACATTCTTTGTTAAGATCTTTTATGCCTTTTTATTATTTTAAAATGATACAATATATGAGATTGATCCTTACTATTGTAATTTTCCATATGCCTAAAATCTGACAATTTAATTTGTGGTTAACTTCCATAAGCTTGTGTTAACCTGTAGGCTTTAATATTTACCTTCTGTAAGGCAATAGTTTTGCATCTTTAGTGGTCATATGAGACTTTTAAGATATGATATTTTTATAAAAGCAGATGAAACTTTGAATCTGACATATCTTTTTGCTAGATCTTTGAAGTATGATATTTTGTACACTCAAGTTTAAAATTTTTGCAAAACTTGATTCTAGCATATTACTTAAATTTGAGCATTTTATAAAAGTTTAGTTGATATTTTTGTAGAAGGATGAGTTTTCATTTTTTTTAAATTTGTTTGGCATTATGTAAAATTTATGGATGACTTTTCATAAAGTGATGAGTTTGTCATTTTGTAAAATTTATACGCATGAAGTTTTACAAACTTTATGAATATGATGTTTTGCAAAGTGACAAGTACATCATTTTGTAATCTTCTATGCCATTTTGCGATCTTTTAGGTATGTCATTTTCTGACACTTTAGTTTTGACCAAATTCTTTAGAGACTTTCTAGTTTTGACATTTATAACTTACATGTTATTCTTGTTATAACCATATTACTATAGCTTTTGAGAAATAATAAATGATTAATTTTACTTTTTAATATGGTGCTTTTTCAATTAGTAGAATGGATTCTATTTAGGTTATGCAATGCCTCCACTATATTCTAAAGATGTATGATCACTATATATATTTTTTATTATGTTAAAAAGATTGTAGAGTTAACTATAAATGATTTTTTTCCTTTTGGATCCTCTTTTGATTATTTTTTAACTAACTTATCTATAATTTAATTGTTACTTAAAAAAGATGATACATTAAATTTTAATGACATTTGTTTAAGTACTTGTAATAGGTTAAAGGAAGTTCTTACAACCATACTTATTATGGTTACTCCTAATTGAAAATTTTCCTTAAATTTGATGTATGATACAAGTGAGTATGTAGCTGGAGCTATTCTTATATAGAAAAAAGAATAAGCAACTACACGTGATAAGTTATGCAAATAAGATAATAAGTGAAGCATAGTTGAATTATGCTACTACTAGAAAAGTGATGTTTGCTATAGCTTTCAATTTTGATAAATACGTTCTTATATTGTTTGTTTTAAAGTGTTTGTTTTTACATATCTTATTGTAATAAAGAACTTGATAAGGAAAAATATTTGCAAATCCTAAACCAATTAGATGAACCTTGGCACTCTAAGAGTTTGATATGGAGATTAGAGATATGAAAAACTTAATGATAAACCACTTATCAAGTTATATCCAAGGAAGTGATAAATTTAAACCTTTTATAGATGATTCTGTCCCTAATAAGTATATTTTGAATAAAGTTAAGGATCCATAGTCTGTCAATTTGTTAATTATTTGGTAAAAGGTATCCATCCCCCTAATTTTAATGATACTTATTAAGAAAGAAATTTCTTATAAAGTGAGACATTACATTAGGGAAGGAACATTTACTTTGTAAGCATTATGTTGACGACATAGTTAAAAGGTGCATTCCTAAAGAAGAGGTAAGTCATATTCTTACTTAATGTCATTTTTTGGTCTTATGGAATTTACTTTGGTGTTTTTAAAATATTTTCTAAAGTTTTGGATTAATAGTTTTATTATCCAAATATGTTTCAAGATGCTGAGGAATTAGTTTCTACATGTGATAGTTGTTTTTTTAATAACATATCTATAAAACATGAAATTTCATTATATGGGATAATTTAAGCGGAATTATGAAAAAGCATGCAAGTGCACTACAAAATTTACCTAACTCTGCAGACTAAAAACTTGTAGAAATGGTAAGTCGGGATTGTATCTATGAGGAATGTTCAATTAATTTTCGTAATGAAATAATTGATGCAAAGGAAATAAAAATGGAGTTTTGGGTTTTATGTAATTGAGAAAATAAAGTAAAATTAAACTAGCAAAAAAAATAGAAAAACAATCTAAAATGATAAAAGTGTTGAATGTGTATAAAGTTCAATTCTAGGATCAATTTGTCCCTAGGCACAATTAAACATATCCCATCATGCTAATATTTTCACACCTCTCTTCGAACTATTGACCATAGACTAAAAATGCACTCTGCTAATCTTGGTTTTTCCCTTAGTGTGTTTAATTAAGAGGTGTTTATTAATTAAAGCTTTCCACTGAATAACCTATGAAACAATCTCTAGATTCAATTGGCAGTTACATTACAAAGTGGAAAATAAATCAATATAGGCAGTAATCTAACATGTTCGGGTTATTTAACCTAAGTTACGTTGTTCCTAACGATTCAAGAACATTAGTGGCTACTAACAAACATCAAATTTAATGGTCACGGATTATATTCAACATTCTAGCAATAAGTTTGTAATAGAATAATCCAAATAACGTTTCAAGATTATCCTTACAAAACTCGATCCAATCAATACAAACAACAATAACAATTTGAAAAGAAAGATTCAACATAACAAGATGAAATAAGCTTAACCGTGATTTGGACGTCGATTCCACTGACATACAGAACGTTGTAATGCTACACCAAAATAAACTAGACTTACTACTATAGTAGTGGCGAGCCTAGGTCGATCCCACAGAGAATGTTTGGTTAGCTTTTGAAATGAAATTATATCAGTGTTTAGGTTATGGGGCATTTGGTTTGGTTTTGAAATAAGAAAATAAAACTAAACTAATGAAAACAAATTAAAGAAACATTAAAAATGATGAATGGGGTGAATTTGTTAAGAATCTGGTTCTTTGGTTCTCTCTTGGTCTACACCCTAATTAAACATATTTCATTGATTTGTTATTGTTTTACCTTTCCTAGCAACTATTAATCATGGGTTAACGATATGCTATACTGACCCTAGTTTTCCTTTAGGTTTTGTTTAATCAAGATACGATCGTTAATTAAACCTAGCCACCGAATAACCTAGGATAAAATATTTAAATTCAATTAGCCAGCTACATTACGAATTAGGAAAATCGATTAATCAAGGCAATAACTACATACGATGGGCTCATTTAACCTAGTTTATCTTATCCCTAATGATTACGAACCATTAGTCACTACAACTGATGTTTAACATAACAATTACAGATTATATTGAAATTCTAGCAATGAGTTTGTAATAAGATGATATCCAATGAGTGCATTCAAATCATAATTTCACAATACCTAAACAATAGATATAGGATAACACAATCAATTCCTAAAGAGAGAAAGAATCAACAAATACAAGGAAGGAATGCTTAACCGGGTGGTCTGTGTCGATGTCGCCTCCAAACTGATGTTGGAAAACTAGCCCTCTATAAGCCTCCCACTGTTGAGAGCTTTCTTTTCCCTCTTCATTCTCTCCTAAAGCTCTCCTCTCATTATATCCAAAAACCCCAAAACTTTCTTAAACTTGCCGTCACATGTCTATCCATTATAGTGAAAATGCTAGAGTAATGGACGCAATCCATGCTCACCCGTGAGAGATATATTTGTCACACCCGTGAACAACTTCTCAGTTGTGAGAGGCATTGCCCAAGTTATGTCAAAGTTCTAGCTGCAGCCGTCCACCTTGTTTTATTATCTAAGCTTTGTTACGTCTTATCCAGCTAAATAATTGCTTCAACTAACACTTCAAGTGCAGCCCCTCCACTCAAGTTTTTTCTTCAACCTCCTATTCTTTTCTTCAGCCCTCCACTCATGTCACACATAATATGTTCTTTGTACCTTAAACACTAAGTGGAATGGTAGTTGGTCACCTTCCATAGGCTTCTTCTTGCTCCATCCTTCATTGTTTTTGTATTTTTAGCATATGTCTTAACTTTATTGGCATTTTCTTGTTTTCTCTTGCTTTTAATCCTTTTCTTCTTGCTCTATGAAAACAAGTGAGTGTGAATCTTCAAAAAATAACTCAAATGTAATGCTTTCGACTCACTTTTGCTCTTTCGCTTTCAAATTGTGCCTGAAACCACATATGAGTCAAAGTGAGTATCTTAAGCACTTTTCTAGCAATATTCACGAAGTGTTATTGAATAAATTCATCATTAATTAAGAATATATCATTCACTTTCAAACCAGTGTTAGGATGTTAGTCTTCCATCTTTCCTATTAATTTCTAAGAACTAGGCTTCGTAGCCTCCATTCTTGTTCAAAAATGAAGAGAAATTGATGAAGAAAGGCTGATGTCCACTGCTCTATAGTTCACCTTGAAAACTAATAAGAAAATGGTGAAAGAATAATGTCTCCACAATTGTCACGTTATTCCCACTTTCTCCTCTCTTTTATCCCAGCTGACCCTCTCTTTTTCCAGTCATCACACCTATCTTGCATCATCCGTCACACCTTGAGACAAATGGGAGGTCTGATCACTTTTTTACCCATCAAAACCCTCCAACCATCGCACTATGTTGCAAAATTGAACAGTAACAAAAATGAATCGGCTGTTGTCTCCTTTTTTATCTCGATTATTCTCCTCCTTTTTAGCTGTCATATGTTTTGTTCCTTATAATAAAAAGCAGGTTTAAGTAAATGGGACAGGTGGCTCAAAACCAAAGAGTGGAGCTACTATCTTGTTATTCACCCCTCTCCACATTGTCATCACACACACACACACACACCTTTTTTTATCTTTGCAAAATCTAGGTTCTTATGGAAATGGATTGGTGGCCTTTTCATGATATATATTGTGTTTAACTTGTTGTAATCCATGGTCGCTATAACATTTTTAATGTTACATCCTTCACACTTGCATTTTCTTTATACCTTAAAAGTTAAGTTAAAAAGAATGTACAACTAGGTTAAATGGACAACTGTCCATTTAATTATGCGCTGTCTATTTTTATGCTCTATCTTGTCTCTTTTTTTCTTTTAATATTTTTCTTCTTCTTGCTCCATTAAGAAAATAGAGTATGAACATTAGGAAGATGGCTCAATAAGTATACTTTTGGGTCACTTTAGCTCCTTCATTTCTCCAACACAAAAATTCACATGCAAAATTATAAATCAAAGGAAAATCTAGGTTTTTATGGAAATGGATAGGTGGCCTTTTCATAATATACGTCGCGTTTAACTAGTTGTAATCCATGGTCACTGTATCATTTTTAATGTTACATCCTTCACATACGTATTTTCTTTATACCTTAAAATTTAAGTTAAAAAGAATGTACAACTAGGTTAAATGGACAACTATCCATTTAATTATGTGCTGTCTATTTTTATGCTCTATCTTGTCTCTTTTTTTAAATATTTTTCATCTTCTTGCTCCATTAAGAAAATAGAGTATGAACATTAAGAAGATGACACAATAAGTATGCTTTTGGGTCACTTTAGCTCCTTCATTTCTCCACCACAAAAATTCACATGCAAAATTATGAATCAAAGGACCTTTAGGGTTGTAATGTAGGCAAGGGTAAAGTGAGATGTTTTTAGGTAAAGTAGCATAAAAGTCATTAAAGCTCTCTCACCACAGATCACAAGAAGCACAAATCACTCACAAAATTTGAGTATAAATAAAATTTTGTACTTATAGGGAGTGAACATTGAAAACAACATCTACCTCATGTCCAACATACTCAAGTAACCCATTCAATACAAGTTTAGGACGAAATACTAATCACATATAACTTTGCAACAAATATGCATTTCCTCCTTCATAATTTTATTTAAACATAATTTTTCTTTATTTTATTTTATTTTTCTCTTTCTTTTTTATTTTTCTTTTATACCTTTTTTTGACATTGAAAGAAGATACATCAACATGGGAGTTTCAATGACAAGATATAAATTAGGAGCCCAACAATTATAACCATGCCATATATGTATACCCCTACACTTAGAATTTTGTACATCCACAAACTTATCAACAATTGTTTCACTAGCTTTAAGGCTTAGGTGAGACATTTGGTTAGGTTTAAAGCATGTAATATGGTTAGCACAAAAAGAAAAGGTAAATAAAGCACAAAGAGGGTTAACAAAATTCATAAAAATGGGCACGCTATTTGGATAATGTAGCTTGTAAAAATAAAGAATGCCTAATCATTTCTTTGTTAATGCATGTAATAAAATGGGGTATTGAATATAAAATCAAAGCAAAATCAAGATGTACTTGTCATGAAGGTTACACATAAACAAAATGACAATAAGACTGATATGGATGTGTCAGTCTATAAAGATTAGAAATCTCATTGGCTTTTGTCTACCACTAGTCACTACTCTTATAAAGATAATATACATTAACCAATCACAAAAGAAAAAGTACTGGCTAAAGTTTTTTATGGATTTTTCTAGTCAATTCACACTCTAATTATGACTACATAGTCTTAAAAGCAACAGAAAAAGACATGATTTTTTTATTTTGTTTGTTTTTTGAAAGTTACCTAAGAAGTCACATAAGTAACAATTAAGCGCAAAAGCATGCATAAAAGCTAATATCAAACTAAGATCCCAACCCCCACACTTAAAACTTACACTGTCCCCAGTGTAACATCAAATGCAAGAAATGGAGCATTTAAGGAAAATAACAATTGCGAAAATGTAAATAGATAAAAATCAACTTCCCTTGGGTTGCCTCCCAAGCAACGCCTTTGTTTACCATCTTTGGCTCAATTCCACATTGCTCAGTCTTCATAATGAGGGCTTTCTAACCTTATAACTTCCACATCCTCCACTTATAATCCTTCATAGAAAGGTTTTGCACCATATAAAAGCACATTAATAACAATAAAAGGTCCAATTCAACGAGAATGCAATTTACCTGGGAAAAGCTTAAGTTGGTTGGAGTTATATAAATATAGTGCCCTAGAAAGCAAGTGTATTTACATGTACCTTAATCTTCTTCAGTTGTAATTTTGCAATGGAAATATTTACTATTAATAAAATAAAAAGGTTTGGTTTTAATGAGCATTATATAACTAGTCATAAGGTACCAAGATTCTTTTGTAAGTAATATACATATATATAGAGATGTATGGGAAACATGTATATTATTAGAATCTA
>JANIIA010000008.1:10515544-10525779 GCA_027478495.1 Erythroxylum alaternifolium | reverse complement strand
TTATAATTTATAATCATTGCCAATTTATTGGGAACCTAATGGGTCACACATCAAAGAGCAATTTGTAAAAGAAAAATTAATTTAATTAAGTTGGACTTAATTATAAAGTTTGAGAAACTTTAGAGATCAAATATGAGATATTTGATTTTAATAAAATTAAATTAATTAGAATTAGAATTTGATTTTAATTATAATTATAATTAAAGAGACCTATTGTTAATAAAAGACTCTTATGATTTTTCTATTTAAAGGGAAGAGCTTTTAGAAGCTAGCACTTTGTCTTCTTCTTTTCAAAGCAGTTTGAGAATTGTTCTGTAGATACTATCAGGAGATGGACACTTGAACAGCTCCTGATTGATCAATCGGAAAAAGTTTTAAAGATTTTTCAACTGGAAAGCGAACAAGGTATGATTTCTAAATCATTTTATGATTTATTCAAGTTTATTCAATTATCGGGATCTGTTCGAAATCCGTAAAATTTTTGTTTTTTGCTGCGCCCATGATTCGATCACAGTTGGATTCTAATAGTGATATTAGAGCCTCCATTTAATTGCTTAACTTGAATTGTTGCTTGATTCTTGTTGATTTGGAATAAAAAAATTAAGGTTTTTATGCTTCTGTTTGTCTTTACCTGAAGACTGCTCTTAGAAATTGTTTCCACTCTCATGTTTGGAGTTCTGAAAAACCTAAAACTTGTTGATAATGCATATGTGCTTGAATCTATTGTTAGTGGTTGAATGCAATGCTGGAAACTGTTTTTCACGATTAGGTTCTTGAAAAATCTTGCATTTTCAGTTCTGGAAATTGCTTCCACGAACGTGTGCATATATTCTGGTTTTGTGCGTGTTTAGTTCTAGAACCCTAAAAACATCAGAATATGCAATGTCCTTTGTGTGTTGCTTAAATCTAAAAATCTTTTTCATATGCTTGCGATTTTACTACCTGTAGTTATTGTTCTGGGTTTATTGGGTTTTCTGAAATCCAATTACTGCCTTTTGTTATCCCTCTTGTTTGTGTCTCTGTTTGTGCTTGCATTTATTGCATTTTTCTGGGCTTCTCACCAGTGGTGGTTCGTCGTTGGTTGAAGATGAAAACTAGTGGCCTCGCCACTGGTGTAGTTTTTTGGTGGCATCGCCAAGGGCGATAAATGCCCGTGGCAAGTTGCCGACGACGAGGAGAAACAGGGAAGTAGATTGGCAGCGACAGTGAGCAGTCCAAGGAATCCATGTTGGACACTGGTTGCAAAACATGGGTGATGATTGCGCAGAAAACTGGAAAAGTGGGAGAGATGGGAGTTGGTTTTCCAGAAACTGGGAGTCTCTGGAAAACAAATGGGAGAAAGATGGGCGCGTGTTTGAGGGCTTGACTGACACGTGAATTTCACACCCTAGTCAAGGCCTTTGTTGACTACGCCCTTGTTCCCGATTGTTTTATTGCTTTATTATTATTCTTATTATTTATTTGTTTTTTTACAAAACTTAAATTGTTTATTAATTTAATAGTGATTAAATTAATTTTTATTCCTAATAAAATTGAAAAAATTGTATTACTAAATTTTTGAAAATTATTTTCAAAAGGAATTTTTTATTAGGAAAGGTTTTGGAGTTTAATTTAATTTTTCAAGAGTTGAATTTTTAAATTAAATTTGTTATTAAATCAATAATTTGAATCAAGCAAAAGTTTTAAATGATTTCTTTCATAATTAGAATATGTTTGAAATTATAAATATAATGAGATTATATTAATTGAGATGGGATCTTAATTTCAAAATTAAAGTAATTATTTTTCTTAATATGATTAAAATTCATAATTAAATTAATTATTAATTAATTTTATAAAAGTAATTTTTAAATTATAATTAATTAGTTTCAATTAGATTGAAATTAATTAATTTGACTCTTTAAAATTAAGAACAGTATTTTCTTAAGAAATTAAGAAAGTTGTTTCTTACGAAATTATATCTATTTCAATTTGATTGAGATAAATTAAATTTATGATTATATTTATTTAGAGAATTATTATTCAATTTAATTTAGAAATTGTTTATTTATTTATGAATAATAAGTTTCTTGATTTGTTAGAAAAGTGTATTTCTTCATTAAATTTTTGAAAAATGTTTTATTTATTAATTAAGAAAAATGAGATTTCTTTAATATTTTTGAAAAATAGTTGTCTAATCTATTAAAAAAAGATTTCCTAATTAATTAAGAAATCAATCTCTAAATAAATATGTAATGACTTTCTTAATTTAAATTTAAAAGTAGTTTATTTAATTTTGAAAGTAGTTTCCTTTAATATTAGAAAATAGATTAGAAATAGCGATTTCTAATTAGATTAGAATTTGTTACTTATGTAATTTTGAAAAAGGAGTTTTTCTAAATTATAATAAGTAGTATAACTTATTGAAATATTTTTCAATTAAATTTTGTTAAATGTGTCAAGATAATTGGAAATAGTTTCCAATTGAATTTAAAAATTATTTTCTAATCAAAATAAATTTCTATTTTGAATAGGAATTTAGTTTATTTAGGAATCAATGAATTCAATCTAATGTAATTGTTTAAAGAGTTGGAAATATTACTTTAGATTATGAAAAATCAAAGTTTCATGTTTTATGCCTATAATTTGATTAGGAGTGCATAAGATGCATACTTTATCTATATGGTAGATAAATATATTGGATGCATGATAAATTGTATTTTTATATGTTTGATATTTTACATGCAATTTATGATTGATAGACAAATAAAATTCAAATCCCTTGTTAAAATATTAAGTACACGTTAAAAACGTGATTGTTGCCTTCCATTGTTATAAGAATAAACCAGAGCTCTATTTATAGTAGGCTTGTTGAGCAAACTTATGGCCGCTTTAATCTGAACATATTTAGTCTTAAGATAGTGGGTTATAATTAACTAAATTTGTGTGATCTGGATGAGCAAACTCATGATCACATGAATTTAGAGGCAGGGTTAGGAATAACATATATGATATATTTTGGCAAGAGTTGTCAACTAATGGATCTAAGAGTCACATGAGATGTGATTGATAAAGTTGTTATCTACCTAATTTAAGTTTAGTTGACTTATTGAGCAAACTCAAGATTAATTAAATTTGAATGAGATCCTAAACCACTAGAAAGATTAAAGTAATCTTTCCGAATAGTAGTGAGAACTATTATTTTGAATAAAATAGTAGGAGTAACTAAATACATGATTAAAGTCCTAATCTTTTTTTGTAGTCGTGGCATATAATTAATTACTTGCTTATCTTATGTTTATTTTTTTGTTTTGAGTGGAATTTACCTTGTTTAGCATAGTTGATACTAAGTTAATGAACCCAATTTTTTGGACAAAGGTTATTTTTTAGAAGAGTTCTCAAAAGTAAAAAAAGAGAATTATATGCCCATTATACAAATTTGTTATAATCCTTATTGAGGATTTGGTGTTAAAGTTTTAAAGATATGTCAAAATCATATGGATGACAAAATATGTTGACATTTTGAGTTGACTAATGTTTCATAAACTTTGATGACAATATGTAAGATGTATGTCAACACCATGATAATAAGATGCAAAAGGTTGTATAAAGTAAAGCTAAGGTCTCATCAAAGATCCAAGGATATATTTAGGCAAACTTTCTCAATTATGATGATAATTGAGATGGAAGTTGTAAGATATAAGCAAGTACTCACTATAGAGAATCTCGGAGAATTCTTTCATTAAGCCAATGTCCTAGTAGTAGAATAGTTGTCATATGGTGATATGGTATGAGATACTTAAATGATTGACTTAGTGCAAGTGGGAGATTGTTGGTTTATACCCTACAGCCAATTGCTTTGGTTATAGTTTAGTGACAAAATTATTAATAAAGTCATTCTTTATCTTTATATATTAATTACATTTGATGTTTTAAAACTTAAAGATAAAATCCTTTAAATAATTAATGTGTAATTGAAATTATGATGATCATAATTGTGAGATTCAATTTAAATTTATGTATTATTCCTAAATATTCCTAATTGTAGTTTCATTAATACGGGATATTATTGAAATGATAAAACTAACATACATTATGTTTCTTTCTTATGAAGAAAGTAATTGATCTGATAAATTAAAGTATGGAGATAGTTAAACTAATATGTGGGTGATTATTAGAAAATAAGTCACTGAACTGACCCGAATATGAGAATCCTTTATGGAATATTACTTATGTGTCTATGAATTTTCTTATAATGATGGTTGTATAATCGATCCTTAGACTTGAGATTATCAAGATATCTCGTATGGAAATTACTATATTTTGATATTACTTAAGAATTGTCCTAAGATAATTTAGTCGGTAGTACTTAGATGCAATATGAACTATATAGAGATAGTTGAGTAAGTCAATAAAGGATTTGTCACTCTAAAGCAATTAGAGAGAATGTTCCACTATTCTTTATTAGTAGTGATTTATGGAATTCTCTGGCTAAAGTGAATTGATATTTAAAAAGGCGTTTTCAAATATCAATTATAAATCAATTACTAATTAGCAAGAATGGACATGATTGGACCAAAACAATAGACACTATATCCATACTCTGTCCAATCGAAATATTAAATGAAGAAAGGATTAAATTATACATCATAACCATGTATGGAAAAGTTAATTCAAATAACTTTGACATTCCTAATATTTGGGTGGTCATGACATGTTGTTAGACGTCAATCTTGATTTATGATTATAAATTGTTTAATTGGAGAATTAAAAATAAATTAAAAGGAGTTTTAATTTATCTAATTAGAATTAGAATTTATAATCATTGCCAATATAATAGGAACATAATGGTCACACATCAAAGATGAAACATTTTTACAAGAGATAGATAATCAAAGAGGCACTATTAAGATAATCTAAACGCACTGTTAAGATAAAGTAAAGTTTATAGGAAAGGTAAAATCCTTCACTCAGTTGAAACCTCCAGAAGTGGAATTCACAAATTAGGGATTCCATCTTCCTACTCCTCTCTGAAAAGCATGCAACATTTCGAAAGTAATCTAGTTACCATCTTCCTTTGAGTTCTTAACTCCTTTGAGTTAAGTTAATAATGTTAGCAAACCCCTACAATATCATTACCTCTACCACCACGTTTTTCAAGCGGTTACTCAACTGGGTATATTGATAATTCTTTACTTCATTGTCTGTTCTACCCAATAGTTTTGATTATTTCCTAACATGGTAAAATCTTTCAACCATTTGAAGCCTCCAGAAGGGAATACCCAAATTAAGGATTCCATCTTCTTATTCCTCTCCAAAGGGCATATAGCGTCCATCCACTCATAAGGTAATACTTTCAACACCTTAAGTATATGTTATTGCTTGGTACTAGTTCTCACCCTCTATGATGGATTTCATCATAGGTCTCACCATAGAGATGGATTCTCTTGGAAGATAACACTATGACACCATGTTGGGCTCAAATGTTCATCATGTAAAAGGTTTCTTTCTTTTGAATTACTGATTGATTGCACTTACGTTAAGAATCAGGAATAGTTAATTTTCCATGATCCTCAGATACAAAGTAATTGCTCCTTAATTCCAAAAATTAGGTAGAACAAAATCTTATCCCTAGTGCAAATCTTACTCTGAAATCTCCTTAGGCTCCGCTCTCTCCATAGTTCTCTAATAGTTGAAGCAAAAGAGATGATAAGTACTAGCTTACTAGACGAGGGAGAGTCTTTAATCTTTATGAGCCATTCAAGAACATCCATAATCTTACTTCGCATAATAGGCTACAGGTAGAGGTCCTATATTCTGCTCCAAATGACTTTAGAAAGATCACAAAGGAAGAAAATATGTTCCTTAGACTCCACCTCTCATCCACATAGAATGTAAGCAATATTGGTAGCTATGTAAGGTATTCTATCTAACGTGCTCAATTTTTCCAAAGTAGCCATCACAATATGAAAGAGTAACTAGGAATGAGAGCACAGTGCCATACAATTGAGGACTATTTAACCTTAGAGGCTTTAGGGACCATCCAATCCCTAAATTTTGAAGAAAGATGCCTGGAGGTTGGTTAAGGCATTGATAAGATCCCTATTTCCAAGATTAAGAATGTAATTAGGAAGGAGATATTGTAGCTTCGGAGGGAAGTTACTCCACTATGCCCCAATTAGGATAAAGTTAACCTAATAATGGATAGGGATAGAGTTCTAACTTAGCATAACTTGAGGTATTTTGATCAGGGGTCCCCGACCTGTCCAATTATCAAACCAAAAGGAAGCCTTTTCCCCACTACCAATCTTACAAAACACAGTGGTTCCAATATGGCCTTCAGCTTGAGCAATTGAGTTAGGAACTAAGAAAAAGAGGTTTTAATTGGAATGACCTATATATTATTCCCCTTAAGGATATACGTGTGGGGCCATTTTATCCACAATGATTCGTTCTCTAACAAAATATTCCCCAACTTTTTGATCAACATAACTTTGTTAGTAGTACTAATGGATATTAGCCCCAGGCCTCCTTCATCCTTTCTTTTGCATGCTAGTACTATGCCTTAGGCCAATGGTCATATGTGACTTTTGTACTGACATTTTGACTTATTAATAATATATTATGAGGTATTCTTTTATATATGCATGTATATTGTTTATGTAATGTGATTTACATTCCATGAATAGTATTAGGCTTATGTCATCAAGTATGTGACTTGATAGTAAAACCATAAGCATTATAATACTATTTTAAACTGTCCCAAGTCGATCATTATTGGTGGAACAATAATGAATTAAGGCTAATATGTGTTCTGATTGATGATCACGTTTTACGGATCATGGATATGATTTATCAAATCAGATACATAGATATATGTTAGTGAACATATATTGGACCGACCTACAGAGAGAACACTACATGGTTTCATGTCATAAGTGATTCTTAATGTGGTTTGACTTCATTCATTTGACTTGAAGTCATCATGGTTCCCCATGTGAGGAATTCAGTGCTTTGACATTAGACTAAGTTATTTTTAACCGGATAACAAGTAGTCTTATGTTGGACATTAAATGAATCATGCGGACGGATGTGAATGACGTATATGGGATTTGTACCTCTCTTAAATGAGAGAGATATCATTTGGGCCTCTTAACAAGTATGACTGAAGAAACGCATGGCCATGCTCAAATGAATTGATGAGGAGTCATCAATGTCATTTGTTATAGTCAGTCAATATGGAAATCAAAAAACTATGATTAATCGATGGTTAACATGTACCATGCCTTATGATTAATCTTGATACTGTGTTACAAAGGGACTGAGTTTGTAACCATGGTTACTGGTTAAATCAGATAACTAATCCTCACTTGATTTGGGTAGTCATAATGTCTTGCTAGAGGCCGTTTATAGCTTATGCGCCTTGAAGTGACATCAAGCCCATTGCCAACATCAAAAGAGCCTATAGGGTCACACACAAAGAGTGATATGATTTGGGCTTATTCTCTTGGGCCTAATTTATTAGGCACTGAATAAATAGTTATGGATATATTTATTAGGATAGATTGAATTAAGTTTTCGGGCTTTTATTATATAAGACATAATATGGGTTGAAACTTATTGGGCTTCCATAATCCTAATAGGTCTAGGATTATGTTATTTTTATTCCTAATAGGAATATGGATTATGGTCTCTATAAATAGAGAACTTATCTCTCATTAAAAGACATATGAAAAACCCTAGCCACCTAGACCTAGCCGCTTGTTCTTTTTCCGAGAGAAAAATTATGCAGCTTTCTAAAGTGTTTTAGAACTTGCTAGCACATATTAGCCGCTACCTGGATCATTCATCCTCTTATGGATACTGGTAGAAGACGTTCGCATGTTGCGGTGTCTACAAATCTGAAAACAAATACCAATCCGAGTTAAGATGTAATTCTATAGATGCGAAATTTTGGTTATAGTTCTTGTTGTGTTGTTTCAACTAACCGAGGCATAAGACATGAAGTCTTATGCTCCATTCCGCTACGTATTGTGAATTCCCAGGCCATAGGCGATCCAACAGGGCAAAACTGAGATTAATGTGAACAGAGGCAATGTTGGGTAGTGTACATTAGATGTACACATGTCAAGAGTTAATAGCCTAATGAGTGTGCACACTTCAACAGTTAATAACATTAGATTCGATAGTTGCATTAGAGATGCAATTGGTATAATTGATACCTACTGGTTGAACTAAGGTGGTTTGTTGGGCAAACCTAAGGTCATTCTTAGGGATATTGGATATCAAAATACTAGGAGAATTTCTTTACGAGTTCTCTCGGGTTTATATTAAGGGTTATAAATTTGGGAAAATAGTGAAAGCCATAATGTGTGTTATTAAAGTCCTTATAGACATGCATTTAAGTACATTCTAATTTTTCTCTATTTGATGATAGGTTGCTATTGCCTAAGTCATCACCATAAGTGCTAGTGTGAATCTAAGATCATTGATGGAAGCCAACGAGTTAACTGGACTAAACTTCTTTGACTGGCTTAGGAACTTGAGAATAGTTCTCAAATTTGAGAAGCTTAGTTATGTCTTGGAAGAACCACTTCCCGATCCCCCTGCTACTGATACTTCCAATGACGATCGGAGGGTGTATAGAAAGCATCTTAAAGATAGCGAGATAACTAGTTGTATTATGCTAGCCACCATGTAACTAGAGCTGTACAAGTAGTACAAGGCTAAGGATGCTCATACCATAGTCTATCATTTTAGGGAGCTCTTTGATGAGCAAGCAAGGTCTAAAAAGTTCAAGACTTTGCGATTGCTCTTCCATTCTAAGATGGTTGAGGGGACATCTTTAATGCAGTACCCACTGAAGATGAATGGCTACATCGAGCTGCTGGCCTCCATGGGTTTTATATTAGATCCTGAATTAAGTATTGACTTAATTATTATGGGTTTAACTAAGAGTTACTCACAATTTGTGCTTAATTATCAGATGAACAATATATCCAGCACAATTCCTGAGCTGGTCAACATGCTCAAGATAGTTAAGCCATCTACCGCAAGGACAAGGTTGTGATGCTAGTGGACTCTTTTGGTTTAAAGAAAAAAAGCTAAAGGAAGAAGTTCGTAGGGCCTAAGGGAGGTGTCAAGAAAGCAAAGAAGACTGCCTCGAAGGGATCTTGCTTCCACCATGGCAAGGATGGCCACCAGAAGAGCAATTGCAAGGCCTATCTGGAGTCCTTGAAGTATAAGAAGGCATCTAATGCCCCATCTACTTCAGATATTTATGTTATTTATATTTATGTTGTTTCTGATAACAACATATGGGTATTAGATACTAGTTGTGGCTCACACATTTATACTGACATGAAGGGCCTTAGGAGTAGTAGACAAATCAACAAGGGAGAGTTAGATCTATGAGTGGGAAATGGAACAATAGTTGCTACATTAGCTGTAGGCATATATGTATTGACGCTCCCTAGTGGACTTATACTAGAATTGGAAAAATGTTTTTACGTACCTACTTTGACTAAAAAGGCATATGTGGATTCCATTTAAATTTCAATAACAGGGGTTGTTTAATTTATTTGAATGGAATGTTATATACTTTAGGCACATTATGTAATGGTATATATATATATTGAATATGTCTAATCCGATTCTAAGTATCAATAATAACAAAAGAATAAAATGAGATAATGTGAAATCATCTTACTTATGGCATAATCACCTTGGCCATATAAGTGAGAGACGCATGTCTAAACTACACTACACAAGTGTAGTAGTTTAGGGTCATTTGATTATGATTCATATGACATATGAAAATCTTGCTTATTAAGCAAGATGACTAAGTTACCCTTTAAGGGAAAGGGTGAATAAACTAGTAGACTTTTAAACCTAATATATACTGATGTATGTGGTCCAATATGTAGCACCCCACTCCTGCAAGACCCGAACCTGACATCGTTGATGATATCCGAGTCCGTGCCCCGCGAGGGTGGCGTGCTAATGCACTTTTATCATTCAAAGTCGGTATAATTAAATTTTTTTATAACGTAACATGCGGAATACATACTCAAATTGGCCCCACATCCATTCATCATTATTTTCAATTAGCGCAAATTTTCAATAGTCATTCGGTAGGCGACTAATTCCTCAATGAAAATACTATTGTCTCATGTCATCTTTAGTCTCCCACTTGACTTCTTGTCTCTAATGATTTTCTCTTTTCATTCGAATTCCTTTAATTCACATCGACTTAT
>JANIIA010000008.1:10502875-10515444 GCA_027478495.1 Erythroxylum alaternifolium | reverse complement strand
GCCACCCTCGCGGGGCACGGACTCGGGTATCACTGTCGATATCGGGTTCGGGTTCAGCGGGAGTGGGGTGTTACAAGCTCGGTATCCACTAAAGGATATGAGCTAGGGAAAAAAATAGGAGGCATTTGATCACAACAAAGTAAGAAATGAAACTAAATTATGTGCATTGCATTTACAATTGATATGTGTATTTTGTATGAAGGAAATGTTAGGCATAATTGTCACGAAAGTGATATGTGATGCTTTACGCAAAAATGCAAAGATGTGAATTATATGTATACATGTTTGACGTATGCATGAACTGAGTGAACCATCGATAATGGTTACCTCATCTGAGTTCGTAAAACTCACCCAAAATTGCACGTTGACATTTTAGGACCGAAGAAGGACTTTAGCTACTGAGAGACTGTACAAGAAGCATAATTCTTGCACTTTTGTGAAGAAAATGGTTCACAAGTCGATCAGCTAAGATTGGAAGATTTGATAGATCTTTTTGTTTATTTCCTCTTTTATATAGCCTATTTTGTATTAGGTTATAATAATGTACATGTACGGTTATTCGAAAGCTACAATGTATTACATTCAGATTTATGAAATGAAAAGAGAATTTTGTTTTTTTAATTTGGTGACTTTCTTGTATAATATTAAATTCCATGACTAAGTTGGTTATGTTGCCATGTTGTAAAGTGAAGGTGAGATAGTTAACACACCGTTATTACAGATTATGTACTGGAATGTCCACAGGGTATTACGGTATGTACTCTAGAGTAATGGGGTGCTACACAAAGGTCTTATATATTTTCTCCTTATGAATTTTGAAAATTAAAAAGGAAGAAGAGATGGTCCCCAGACTCCACCTCTGTTCCACTAATGCAATCTGTATTGTTAGCTATGTAAGAAATTCTATCTAATGTGCTCAATTTATCTAAAGTAGCTAACCAAAATAAGAAATAGTAACTAGGAATGAGAGCACCATGCTATACAATTGAGGACCATTCAATCTTAGAGGTATTAAAAACCATCCAATCCCTAAATCTTGAAGAATTAAAGATATGTAGAGGTTGGTTGAGGAATTGATAAGAATGTTTACTTCCAAGATTAGGAATGTATTTAGGATGGAGATATTGCATCTCTGGAGGAAAGTTGCTCCACTGTCCCCCTATCAAGATAGAGTTAACCTTGGAATGGACAGGGATAGAGTTCCAACTAAGAACAGCTTGAGGTATTTTGATCAGAGGCCTCAAGCTATCCAATTATTAAATCAAAAGGAAGTCTTTTCCCCATTACCAATCTTATAGAGCATAGTTGGTTCCAATATGGCCCTTAGGTTGAGGAATTGGGTTAGTAACCAAGAAAAGGAGGTTTGAATAAGAAGACAAGATATTTTACTTAGCACCCAAGTATGTAGGGCATATGGGCAACTGCAATTACATTTTGAAGATTGGAAGGGGGAATTTTAAGTACGAAAATGTTAAAGAATTTGTTAGGGATATTTTAAAGAGGATGGGCACTATCCTTAGGTTAACAACCACATTCAAGGACTATGAAAGCATTGTTTTGTTTCTTTTAGCCACATTTGGAGAACATTTAAATGATGTTTACTGAATTAACTTATGGAACAAAATTTTCAATATTTATCAATAATCTTAAATAAAAACAAGTCATAGGCTTCTTATGGGTGTTAAATCAATGTTTTAATTCGATATCTGGTTGATCATGATCATGTTGTATTGTGTAGTTTACAGTGCTTAATGCCCAATAACTCACTTGATTTCTACACAAGTTGTTTAAAAGTGTTAAGCATAATCCTACAACAAACAATAGAATGATTAATTTTTCTACTCGACCTTTATTTAGTTTCCAATAGACTTTAAATATACTTTTATTAATAAACAAGGCCTTAGTATAATATTGATAAGATGTTATAGTGTTATGTTATAATACTGCTAAGATGTTATTGTTTTATGTTAATTGGAATTATCTATTTTGTTTTGGATATATTTTTATGCTTAAATAGGAAAATTAATGTTTGTTTTGTTTTAGGAGATGAAAATTGGAGTTTGAATCAAATCAGAACATTATTGGTGAAAATCACAAATTTTGGAAAAAATGAACAAATTACTGCAGTGGATAAAGAGAAAACACACCTAATTCCAGGAGATGAAAATTGGAGTTTGAATCAAATTAGAACATTATTGGTCAAAATCACAAATTTTGGAAGAAGTGAACAAATTACTGCAGTGGATAAAAAGAGAACACACCTAATCCAGATTCATAAGTTGGAATTCAACAAGAAACTTCTTTCAATCCCTATTACGTAGAGATTTGGATTTGTTTTAGATAGTGATATTTGCAAGATAGAAAGAAATTAGGTTTAGATAGAGAGAGAGAGCACGTCTTTCATGTTCTTCATCACTCTCTTTTACATTTCTTAGTTTTCTTTCAATCTTTCATCGTTCTTCTATTTTCATTGTTGGAATTAATCCAAATATTTAGTTCAAGGGGATTCAAAACTCTAGTTGTAACCTTCTAAGGTTTTGCCCTAAACTTATATTCATGTTTTAATTCAAGTATTTCTTATTTTATGCTCCTATATTTAAAAATAATTAATATTGATTCATCTGAAAATTTTATTTAATGTTTATTATTCTATAACTATCTATGAATTTAATAATCCTTAATTTTCATAAAGGATTGGTACAAATAGCAAATAGGTTATTTATGAATTTGTATACTTAACTTACAAGAAACAAGAAAACTAAGTTGCATAGTTGTAGCCATCTCAATTATTTAACTTAAGGTCTAGTATTTTTTCACTAAAAGTATTACTATCATTTAATTGATATGGAATGTTCTTATACTCAATCAATTGTTGGTAAGTTTGGGTTTAAATGTTACGTTTGAACCAATTAAATTAGGAAATTTTGAGACTTTTTATGGCTATCCTTATATATTTTAGACTAACTGCTTGAATTATGAAAATTATTCTTTTTAGACTAATTATCAATGTTACAATTAGATTAGATATTTCCCTTGAATTATATTTAAGTACTCTTGAATTTTTCACTTTTATATTCAGTTGATTTATTTTGATTCCTTGTTAATTTTAATAAATTATTTAATTAATCATAAACACACACTTTTTTGTTAATTGAAATTAAGAAACTAGTTTTTAGTTCTCTTTGGAATCGACCTAGTTCTAGGACTACTATAAGAATTTAAAGAATCAAAATTAATTTTGAGGGCTTTGATGACTTGATCAAATTTTTGACACCATTGCCAGAAAGCTATTTTAGTTTCTTAATGTTATTTTATAGTTACGGCTATTGTTTTGTCTTGTATGATTCGTTCTTTTCAAACAGGTGAATTGGAATATAATCTAGAAATTGGGAGGATAACATGTTTAAAGAAAGAGACTAAGGAAGGAAGCAATCACTTACCTCCAAAAGTGAAAGTTAAGATAAATCTAATAATTAGTGAAGACTCTAATTTTCAAGAAGTTGAAGGAAAGATGGTGAATCCTAACCCCAGAACGTTGAAGGGGTTAATGGCACCAAATTTGAATCAACAACCCTTACACATACAATTTCTAGATGTTAAGGTAGATTTTGAATCTAAATTTTATTTGATTCACTTACTCCCCATTTCTTTTGGTCTTACAAGTGAAGATCCATACAAGCACCTAAAGGAATTTCATGTTTTCTACTTTAAAATAAATCCACAAGAGGTGACAGAAGACCAAATTAATCTCAGAGCCTTTTCGTTGTCATTAAAAGATAAGGTACATGATTGGTTATATTATCAACAAATTAATCTTAAAGAGTTTCCATTCTCATTGAGAGATAAGACAAGTGATTAACTATACTATCTTGCCTATGGCCCGGTGACAACATGGAATGATATGGAAAGATTGTTCTTGGAGAAGTTGTTTCATGCATCACAAGTAGCCAATATTTGAAAGGAGATATATAGGATAAGATAATTCACTGGAGAAACATTGTATGAATATTGTGAGAGGTTTAACGAGCTATGTCTCAACTACCCACACCATCAAATTCCTAATTAACTTTTGATTTAGTACTTTTATGAATGACTATTGCCAATTAATTAGAGTATGGTTGATGAAGGTAGTAGAGGAGCTTCAGTAAGTAAAACACCTAATGCGGCCAGAAAATTCATATCAAATATGGAAAAAAAATTCTCAATAGTTTGAGACAAGGATGGATGGAGCTGTTAAACTGTGATTGAGGTAAGTAACATGAATCTTGAGGACAAATTTTTAGATTTAACTGCTCTAATTCATCAAATTGCTATAGGTCAATTGCAATTGGCATGAGTATGCAAAATATGCTTATTTTCTGGATATCCTATAGATATATGCCCTATATTACAATAAGACTTCCTTCAATAAGCCAAAATAACAGGGAAATTTTCTAGTCAACCTCAACAAAAATATTACCTTTATTCTAATCATTATAATTGACATAGTGTGTTATAACACTACTCAAAATAACTAGACCAACAACTATAGCAATGGTGAGTCTAAGTCGATCCCACAGAGTGTTCGGTTAGCTTTTTTGTAAAAATAATTGGTGTTTAGGTTATGGGGGGTGTTGGTTTGGTTTTCAAATAAAAAAATAAAATGAAACTAAACCAATGAAAACAAATTAAAGAAAACATTTAAAAGTGATGAGAGTGATGAATTTGTCAGGGACCAGTCATTGGTTTAATCTCGACCTACACACAATTAAACGTATTTTATTAAATTATTGTTCCCATAGCTCTCCTAACAGCTATTAATCGTAGGTTAATAATAAGCTCTGTTAACTCTGATTTTCCTTTAGGTCGTGTTTAATTAAGAAGAGTTAGTCAATTAAACCTAGCTATTGAAAAACCTAGAACAAGCTTTATAGATTTAATTAGAAAGTCGCATTATGAGTTAGGAAAAAAACTAATTAAGGCAAAAACCACAAAAGGTCGGGACATTTAACCTAGGTTATGTTATCCCTAGTGATCTGAAACCATTAATAGCTACAAACGAATCTCAACACAATAATTACAAATTATATTAAAGATTCTAACAATGAGTTCTTACATAAAAACAATCTAATAAAGCATTCAATCATTCTTACACAACACCCAAAATTTAAACATAGGATAACATAATCAATCCCTAAAAGAAAGAACAACAAATAATGAGAGAAATGCTTTACTGGATTCTCCAGCATCGATATCACTTCCAAACTGAGTTGACAAAGCCTAGCCCTCCATGGGTCTCCAAATGATGAAATCTTTGCCCCTCTATGACCTTCTGAATCCCCTAGAATGATTCCTCAAACCTTTGATAATGTTTTGCCGTCACATGTTCTTTTTATACTAAAAAGTAAAGTTTTCGGGTTCCAGGTGTGAAAGCATATGTCACGCCCATGACAAATCATTGTCGTGAGACACATCTCATAGTCATGACAACATGCTTCTTTAATTCTTTTGGCATTTTCATGTCTTCTCTTGCTCTAATACTTCTCCTTCTTGTTCTATGAAGACAAGTGAGTATGAATGTTTAAAAAATGGCTCAAATAAAATCCAATATGAACTAAAGTGAGTGTCTTAAGCATTTTAAAGCATTAATCACTACGTGTCACAGATTAAATGTATCAATAATTAAGCACATATCAATTTCCCCCACACTTAGCTTTTGACCATCCTCGGCAAAACATCAAAATCAAAATTACAGACCCAAAACACATACTCATTTTCCATATTTCCCAAAAATATATAGTCATAAGCAAAGATGAATAACTTTCAAAAACCATAACAAGAACTCAACATTCAATGCTTTACTCATGATCAATTAACAATCATCAATGTTAGAAACTAAGCTATCCAAAGGTAGACTTGGACAAAATGTATTTAAATATGATAAATTCATGGGTAAACTCAAACACCACTATGATATGAATTAAAGGAATTTTCAAGGTTGTAATGTGGGTAAGCGTAAGATGAGATGTATTTGGGTAATGCAACGTAAAATTCATCGAAGCTAATGAAACAAAAGTAACACTCAATGCAACATCAAGCGTGAAAACTAACATTCCACAAAATTAGGTACCATCAACTATGATGAATGCAAAAATCATGTTCACTGCCCAAATTTAAGCTTTCACACCTCAAACCACATGAAGCATAACCCAATTAGAAGGGATCACTCATAAAAAATGATGATAACAATAAATTTAAACTATAAGGAGTGATCCTTCCAAAATAACATCTACCTCATATGCAACATATTCAAATCTCCTTTAATAAAAATTTAAAAGGAGAAATTAATCATTAATAAATTTTCAAAACAATTGGATTTCCTCCTTGATACTTTTATTCAAACTTTTTTCTTTTTCTTTTTTTCTTTTCTCTTTTTTATTTCTTTTCTTTTCATTTAAAATTGAAAGAAGCTATATCAACATGGGAATTTCATTGATAAGACATAAAATAACATCCTAATAATTATAACCATCTCACACATTTGCACACCCTCACATTTATACTCTTGTACATCCATAATCATTAACAATCAACAAATGCTCCACTAACTTCAGGCTTGGGTAGGACATTTGGATAGGTTTAAAGCATGTAATGTGGTTAGCATAAAAAGAACTGTTAACAAAGCTCAAGGGGGCTTAACAAAGGCAAAATTCATAGCAGGGGTAGGCTATTGGCTAATATAGTTTATAAAAAGAAAGAATGCCTATATCATTTCCATGTTAATGCATGTGATAAAAATGTGGTCTTGAATAGAAACTCAAAGCAAAGTTAAGATATACATGTCATGAAGTTCACACATAAATAAAAGACAGTGAGACTGATATGGATGTGTCAATTTATATAGGCTCAAAATCTCACTACTATGCCTACCACTAGCCACTACTTTTCTAAAGATAATAAATATTGACCAATCACAAGAGCAAAATTACATGTTAAATTTTCCATAGATTCTTCTAGTCAATTCACACTCTAATCATGACTATAACCCTAGAAGCAATAAAAAAGATAAATTATTTGTTTCTTTGTTTTATTCTCTCTCACATTTTATTGAAAACTTAAAAAACAAGTAAAAACAAACAAACTTAAAAACACATATGTATATAAGAAAGAAATGTGAAAATATAAAGGAAAAGAAATTAACTTCCCTTAGGTTACATCCTAAGAAGTGCCTTTGTTTAATGTCACTGGTTCGACTCCTTGGGTTCCTCATGTGACAAAATTATGATATGCTGGTGTCACAGTCTATGCTCTCTTCATATAAGGTTGTTCAAGATAAGGCCTTAGTTGATGACCTTTAATTTTCAGCATATTCCCTATCTTCAGAATCTCAAATCTTTATTGAGTCACTTTTGGAATATCTAGAACGTCTCTTCACCTTTTTCCTCCTTGTTTAATTTCTCCAATCTTCTATTTAAAGGTGAAGGGTTACTATTAACAACAATAAGGGAATCAACATTTACCTTTCAGCTAAATGATATTTCATTTTCTGGTTTGAGCTCCTTCTCAACTTCTTCTTCACAAGCAATTCATTGAGTAATTCTCTTATGATTCTCAAGCTCCTCATCACTCTGTAAGGTCTTTGTATTAACATCCCTTGAGTACACCTCAAGTTGAGATGGTTGTGCCTCTCTACTTTGTGATTCTAGGCGATTGATAGCTTCCATCATATGACCCATCTGGCTTACCGAGGTTTGGATTCTAGATCTTGTTTCTTGCTAAAATTGTAGAGTATTAGTAGTAAGAGATGTAACTAAATCTTTGAGGGATGTACCTGAGTTGTGATAAGAAGCTCCTGGTCTATGCGGGAATTATTGTGTATCCTGCAAACTATCAAAGAAGTAATTTTGTCGATTATCCTATCCATAAGTAAAGTTAGTATGATCATTCTAAACTTGGTTGTAAGATCAGGAATATGAATTATAAAAAAAGACTTCCATTCATGATTTTTGTTTTGATAAAGAAAGTGAAAGATCATGACATAACTAAAAAGAAACTAATTATAAACAAATATATACAAAATACCAATTAAAATCAAGAAAAAAAACTAAAACACCGCACTCCCCGATAATGGCATCAAAATTGATGTAGCATGTCGTATCACTACTCAAAATAACTAGACCTACAACTACAGCAGTGGTGAGTCTAGGTTAATCCCACAGAGAGTGTTCGATTAGCTTTTGTTATGAAAAAAATTGGAGTTTAGGCTATAGGTGTTTTGGTTTGGTTTTCAAATAAGAAAATAAAATGAAACTAAACTAATGAAAACAAATTTAAAAAAACATTTAAAAGTGGTGAAAGTGATGAATTTTTAGGGACTCGATCGTTGGTTTAATCTCCACCTGCACACAATTAAACATATTTCATTGAATTATTTTCATACCTCTCCTAATAACTGTTAGTCGTAGATTAACAAAAAGCTCTATTAACCCTGATTTTTCCCTTAGGTCCTGTTTAATTAAGAAGATCTCGTTAATTAAACCTAACTATTGAACAACCTAGAACAAGTTCTTTATATTTAATTAGACAGTTGCATTATGAGTTAGGAAAATAGATTAATCAAGACAACAATCACACAAGCTCGGGTTATTTAAATAGGTTACATTATCCCTAATGATCTGAAACCATTAGTAGCTACAAACGAATCTCAACAAAATAATTACGAATTATATTGAAGATTCTACCAATATCCAAACACAAGAATTACAAATTGTGTTCAAAATTCTAGTAACAGGTTCATGCATGAACAATCTAACAAGAACGAGAATAAAGACCGTTCATACATGAATGCAAATCTTGTTTTCTATACTAAGGGTTGGCACATGGATCCATAGGATCCTAGACCACTGTATATAAGATGAAGAGGGTCTAAGAATTGTTGGAGGCCCAGAACTGATTCAAGATATTGTTGATAAAGTGAAATTGATCCGTAATAGAATTAAAGTAGAACAAGACAGACAAAAGAGTTATGTGGATCAGCGTTAGAGAGATATGGAGTACCAAGTAGGAGATAAAGTGTTTCTGAGAGTGTCACCTTGGAGAGGAGTGTTAAGGTTCGGTAAAAAGGGTAAGTTAAGTCATAGATACATTGGTCCTTATAAGATTATTGAGAGAATTGGACCATTGGCTTACAAGTTAGCACTACCTGCTAAAATGGCTCAGATTCACAATAAGTTTCATGTGAGTATGCTTAGGCAATATTGGTCTGATCCAACACATATGTTACCAGCGCAAGAAGTTGAAATTGCAAATAATCTGAGTTATATCGAGGAACCGGTCAAAATAGTAGGTTATCAGAATAAATAGTTAAGAAATCGAGTGATTCCATGAGTGAAAGTCCTTTGGAGGAATCATTCAAGTGAAAAAACTACATGGGAAATGGAGGAGAACATGAGGAGACAATACCCCTACCTATTTGATTAATCAGGTAAGAATTTTGAGGAAGAAATTTCTTAAGGGGGAGAATTGTAATATCCTGTTTTCTATACTCAAGGTTAGGACATAGGATCTACAACGAATACAGGATAGTTATAAATGAGTCCAATATCCATAACAGATATAGAACAGTTAAAAAGGCACTTAGTCACAAAAAAGTAACAACGAAAGTGGAGTCTCATAAGCATTGACATATACAATTTGATATGTGTTATATGAATGTTTAAAATGAACTATTTAAACTGTTCTAAAATGAAATATGACGTGATATTCAATATTTGTGATGTGATTTGATTGTAATTAAATTGTGATTTGTCTTTGTGGTTTCATATGAGTGAGCACATTGAGGATGGTTCACTCACTGAGTTCGCAAAACTCATCAAAATTACAATGTTGACTTTTAGGTACAAGAGAGGAGACTTAGCTTCTAAGATGTCCTAGAAGAAGTCTAGTACTTGCATTTTTTGACTCAAGGAATGGCTCAAAGGTCGTTTAGTTGATATTGAGGAGTTAGAATATTTTTGTATAGTCCTCATTTCATGTAGATCATGTTGTAATGAGTTGTAAACTCTTATATGTTTTTGATATTGTGCATATATGGATTGAGTAGTGAAAGGCTACAGTGTAAACTATGTTTTATAAATGAAACAAGGAGTTTGATCTTTGTAATTACTGATGTTATGTGTGATGTCAAAGAAAGTGAACGTGATTGCTCTAACATGCTACTTCAATAGGGTATGTTCTCGAATGTCCGCTGGATGTTCAAGTATGTGCCTCGTGGAAGTAGGGTGTTATAGAAAAACCCAAATCCATAAGCATAGGATAACGTAATCAATCCTTAAGAGAGAAAGAACAATAACAACAATGAAAGAAATGTTTAACCGAGTTCTTAGGCATTGCCATCACCTCTAAATCGGTGAAGCTTAGCTCTCTATCATCTCCATGGGTGTCCAACAATGTCTAGACCTCTTCCTCATTCTTCTCCTAAAACCTCCAAATGATTCTTCAAACCTTTCATAATGTTTCTATAGCCAAAATGATGGATTTATATTCAAAACTAGGTTTTTGGGACAGTTGTCTCAATGTCACAGGCGTGCATGGTTAAGTCACGGTGGTGAATGGCATCTTTGAAGGCTCACGACTGTGAGCCTCCTTTGTATGGGCACAGTAGTTTTCACGCCCATGACAAATTTGTCATAGGCGTGACATATATGTCATGGTCGTGAACAATTTTCTGCACTCTTCATTCTTAATGTTTTCAATATATACTCTTCATTTTATGCATTTTCTTGTCTCCTCTTACTTTAATCCTTCTCTTTCTTGCTCCATGAAGACAAATGAGTTTGAATCTCAAGAAGACAGCTTAAAGAATGTGTTTTTAACTTACTTTAGCTCTTATGCTTCTGAATTGTATCTAAAACCAAATATGAACTAAAATTAATGTCTTAAGCATTTCATATCAGTAAACATTAAGTTATATCAAATAAATGTAAAATCAATTAAGCACATATCAGTGACTTGGTGTGTCATGCCCATGACAATGTGTCACGCCATGACAAATTTTTCATGGTCGTGACATGAGTCTCGCGACAATGACTAATTTGTCATGGTTGTGAGACATATCTCATGGTCGTGATAACATGCTTCTTCAATTCTTTTGGCATTTTCTTGTCTTCTCTTGCTCTAATCCTTCTCCTCCATGTTCCATGAAGACAAGCAAGTGTGAATCTAAAGAAAATGGCTCAAATATTATGTTTTTGTCTTACTTTAGCTCTTTTACTTTCGAATTATACCTAAAATCAAATATGAACTAAAGTGTCTTAAGTATTTTAAAGAATTAATCACTAGGTATTATGGATTAAATTTATCAACAATTAAACACATATCAATTATCTAGGATGAAAGAATCATCCAAATTTTAGTTATGGAAATCAAAGAGAGCAATAAAGATATCAACCTTACAATTTCAATAGATAACGCCAAGCTCCCACATATGCTTAATCTTAATCTTCAAATTCAACTATGTCTTTAGATGAAATCATTAAGACACTTGCTACTAATACTCAACAATTTCAACAGGAAACAAGAGCAAGTATTCAAAACTTAGAAAATTAGATCACTCAAATAGTCACCTTTATTGGTAAATTGGAAGCACAAATAATAGGAAAATTACCTTCCTAAATGATGGTGAATCCTAAGGAGAATGTGAGTGCAATGACCTTAAGAAGTGATAAGGAAATTCAATCTATATCTTTCTTAGCAATGGAGGAAGAAAACCACAATGAAGGAGAAAAGAAAGATGAACCTCTAACTTAAGAATCAATAAAGGTAAAGGATGAATTATCTTCATCGATATCAACTAAAGCACGTGTACCTCATTTCCCTAAGAAGTTGGCTTAGATCAAACGAAGAGGAACATGAAAGAGAGATTGTAGAAATCTTTATAAAGGTGGAAATCAATATATCACTTCTAGAAACCAACAAGAAAATTCCAAAATATTCAAAGCTTTTGAAAGAACTATGCATAAATAAAAAGAAGTTGAAGGAGAAGGAGAGAATCATTTTGGATAAGAATGTATTAACTGTGATAAATAAAAAGTTACTAGAAAATGTAAAGATCCATATATGTTTACACTTCCATGTGTTACTAGTGATAAGAAAATTAAACGTGTCATATTAGGCTTAGGTGCATATATTAATTTCATTTCATACTCAATTTACCAAGCTTTAAATCTGAATTCTCAACAAGAAACTAATGTGATTATTCAACTAGTTTATTGTTCTTATGCGCATCCAATTGGTATTATTGAGGATGTTTTAGTTCATGGTAACAGTTTGGTATTTCCACTAGATTTTTACATATTAAAGATAGATGGAGATAGTGTTGAACATTTAGCTTTGATTTTGTTAGGAAGGTCATTTATGAAGATGGTCAAGATAACAATCGATATGGCTGATGTAACACCCCAACTCCCGCTGAACCCGAACCCGATATCGAAGGTGATACCCGGATCCGTGCCTCGCGAGGGTGGCGTGTCACATCACTTAACACTTAACACTGATCATTCACTAAACAAAAGTCGGTATAATTTTTTTTA
>JANIIA010000008.1:10481265-10493974 GCA_027478495.1 Erythroxylum alaternifolium | reverse complement strand
TATATGCACATATCTCACTATTCACTACTGCATGAGCATGAGATGTGGTAATTTACCACATCTGGACCCGTTTCTTTAGTCCGACCCGTTCTCTGGAAACGGGATGTTACAGCTGAGGGTTCTCTTTCCATTAAGTTTGATGGAGAGATAATAAAGTTCAACATTTTTTAAGCAATGAAGTTCTCTAATGATTTTCAATCTTTTTATCATATGGATATTGTAGATTCATTTAAGCAGGATATTTTTAAAGAAAATTTTGACGATGAGTTGGAGTTTAAGGATAAACCAAAAGTGAATAAACAAGTTGATGAAACTTATAATATTGTAGAATCATTATCAACATGGCTAATAAATTCGAAAAGATTTAATGCTAAACGTGTTATAACTCACAAGAAAATGTTATTTTCTATTTTTCAGGATCCAAAGATAGAACTGAAGGCTTTACCTCATCACCTAAAGTATTTCTATTTAGGTGATGGAGAGTCATTACCTATAATCTTCTCAAAAAGGTTGACTACATGACAAGAAAAAAAACTAGTAACACTACTTTAAGGAGTACAAAACTGGAATCTTGTATAAGTTTAAGCAGAATAATCCCCATGAAGCATAACAATGTTAAATAATTGCGCTTTTTAAGAGGCAACTCAAAATATGAAAATTTTTATTAAATTTTTTAGTTATATATAGTTTCCATTAGCTTATTTTTGAGAGATTAGTTTATTAGTTTAAGAGGGAAATAAGTCTTAAAATTCTAAAATACCAAATTTCATAAGTCGAGATCATGCCTTATGTAATTCAGTTGTCAGGATTAGAGACTTAAAATTCTAGAATACTAAATCTTATAAGACGAGATCACACCTTATGCGATTTAACTTTTTAAAATGGAACCCTTAAAATTTCATAACACTAAATCTCATAAGGTGAAACCACATCTTATCCGATTTAGCTTTTTGGAATAGAATCTCTAGAATTCTAGAATACTAACATTCACAAGGTATAATCAGTCCTTATACATGTTAGTAGTCTATTTTGTTTCAAAGAAACTTTTCATTTTTAAAAAAATTAAAAATTAAAATAAAGTAAATTAAAGACAAAAAATTTATAAATTTATAATATTATTCTTGTTGTTAATTAGTTTAAAAAAACAAAACAAAACAAACCAAAACCATTATTATTTTGTTTTTCTTTTTAGCATCAAGCCTCCAGCAGCACAATTCCACCAAATGTAGCTCCAGCTAGTGACACAAGCCGCCAACTAATTCACCAGCAGATGAATACCCAAACCATAAACGCTAATCACACCTAGTCAATAAGTAGTCACCCAATGTATAACACCAAACCCACCATTAACACCCAATAATATTGTATTGATGTCTTTATTTTTCCTTCACTTTTTAATTACTTTTAATTGCTTTATAACACCAAACCCACCATTAACACCCAGTAGTATTGTATTGATGTCTTTATTTTTCCTTCACTTTTTAATTACTTTTAAATGATTTGATTTCCTTTTAAATTTTACCTATTATTAGGTTGTTTTATTATTTTTGGATTAGCTTTCTGTTTATAATTGTCATCATTATGGTATGTTCCAAAGATATTGCCAAGATAGCAACAAAAGAAAAATATACGGTTAATCCAACTGTACAACATCAATCCACCACCTACCCATTGGAAGCATGTTCAAATAACCAAAAGAAGAGATAGGTTGAGAAGTAAAAGAGATAATTCAATTATGTGTCACGTCATACCTCCATCTCCATTG
This sequence comes from Erythroxylum alaternifolium, assembly GCA_027478495.1. NCBI lineage: Eukaryota > Viridiplantae > Streptophyta > Magnoliopsida > Malpighiales > Erythroxylaceae > Erythroxylum > Erythroxylum alaternifolium. The sequence continues at coordinate 10,492,209 of JANIIA010000008.1, read as the reverse complement.
ACACTATAGTACATCTAATTTTAGATGTTCACAACTAAGGAGAGTCTTCTACTCTATGCTTTAATTTTATTGATTATTTTTTGACATATGAGTATTTTGTACATATATTGGAAATTGACATATGAGTATTTTGTACATACATTAGAAACAATGTAGGATTGGGAAATTCATATATTGATTAGTACTCATGATAGCCTCAAAAGAATGTTATTATTGTTTAGAAATAATCCATAAGTTATTATACATTTTCTTGTTCAAGTTATAATGAATGAAAGAGACAAGCATAATTGGTTTTTTTCATTAAATTAGTTTAAGTATCTAATTGGTTTTGTTAAACAAATGTATGTAAGACTTGACGCATTTAGATACCAATATGAGCTTTGAGCCTAAGAGCATTCTTCACGTTTGTGCTCATACATATTTTTTTGTTATATGTTATCAAACATAGCTTGGTTATCCTAGAGCTTGCTTTTTAATTCATGTTGAGGCCATATTTTTAATGAATTTGTATATAAAGATGATAAGGGCACTTAGGATAATCATTTTTGACCTAAACAAGTCTACCTTATTTTTTATCCCTAGAAAACTAATTTGAGCTTTACCTTTCTTTTTTTTTGATAATAACTTCATTACAAGCCACTTTCACCCTTTTTTTTGTTGATGTCCTTAATGATTTTGAGCCCTGTAAATTGAAGGAATTGTTTAAAGCTTATTTGCATAAGATTTCGACCATTTCCATAAAAAATAAATTATTTCATTCAAGTTGCACTATTTGGACTTTTCATTTTTATAGAATGGGGGAGAAACATAAAAAAACTCCTCTTTGATGTTCTTGTCAAAAAAACAAAAAAAGGTTTAAGAAAGAGAAAAAAAGAGGTGATTGAAAAGGATGTTATTTGAATAAAGTGAGTTTTTGATTGATTTAAGTTGAAACTTGTGTGGATAAGTTTGAATGATTTCCTTCAATTTATTTAACCTAGAAAATTCTTTTTGTTATACCTTACCTTAGCCACGTTACATCTCTTTTCAAGTCTCTTTGATTTATGCATTAAGGTCATCTTTTTTAAGTTGAGGAGATATAATTCTTGAGGAAACTTATGGAAATAACTCACTATGATTTGATTTGAGAACTTAATAAACTATAAACACTTTGAGTGTATAGAGGGAAATTCACGAGAGGGTGTTAAGTCTTGGTTTATTTGATTTTGATGGAATTGATGAGATGTTATGTTTTAATTCTAGCAATACGTCCTATGAGTTCTTTTTCTCTTGATTGTTATTTCAAACTAAAACTTTAATGTGAATTAATTTTTGGATATTTTTGGATATTTTGGATAATATGAAAGAAGATGAGAGGTTGTTATAAGGATGATTGATGTATTGAATTGATGTATTCTTGAGGACAAGCATGAGTCTAGTGTGGGAGAATTTGATAAGATGTTATTTTATTATATTAATTAGAATTATCTATTTTGTTTGTTTTTATATATTTTAGTGCTTAAATAGGAAAATTAATGTTTTTTTGTTTAAAGAGATGAAAAGTGGAGATTGCATCAAATTGAAACATTATCGGTTAAAATCACAAATTTTGAAAAAAGTGAACAAATTATTGCAATTGATAAGATGAGATCATGCTTAATGTCATATACATTTAAAGAGTTGGAAGTGAATTAATAAACTTCTTTCTTACGCTATTTGTTTTAGAAAGGATCTTAGCAAGATAGAAGGAGATTAGGTTTAGAGCAGGGGAAAGAAAGAGAGAGAGAAAACACATCTTTCACTTTCTTCAACACTCTCTCTTCCGTTTCTTCTTAGTTTTATTTCAATCTTTTATCTTTCTTCTATTTTTTGTATTGAAAATAAAGTCATGTGTGGCTAATCCAAATCTTCTAATTTAAGAGAATTCAAAGCTCTAATTTTAACTTTGAGAGGTTTTGTTCTAAACATATATTCATGTTTTAATTCAAGTATTTCTTGTTTTATATTCTTATATTTTATGAATAATTAATATTAATTCACCTAACAAATTTATTTAATGTTGATTATTCTATAATTATCTATGAATTCGGTAATTTGTAATTATCATGAAAGATCAGTACAACCAACAAATAGGTTATTTATCAATTTACATATTTGACTTATAAAAAAACTACATATTTGACATAAAAAAACTAAATTGAATAGTTATAATTATCTCATTTATTTAATTTAGATTCTAATCGTTTTCACTAAACTTATTTCTATCGTTTAATTGATATAGAATTGATGATTTTAAAACTAGACCGGATCGGCTGGTTTAAGTGAATTAAACTTGAACTAGCGTAATTTCGGTTCAGTTCTTATTGCTTAATTGACCGGTTTTTTGAATTGTGAAGAATAGTAAATTCGGTTCTTCTTCTTCTTCACGATAGGCCACCGACAGACACATGTGATCTTCCTTATGGATTTGCTTTATGAAGTGAGTGAAAGAACCAATGACCCCTCTACCAGTCCAATAACAAGGAACCTTCACAACGTACCAAGAGAAATTGGAAAATCCAAAGAGGACAGAGGCAGGGAACAAACAAAACACCAGAGGGAAGAAGAGAACCACTTACGATTAGTGATGAGCCTCTCAAAATTTCTAGTAGATGGCAAAACAAACAAAACACCGAAAGTCCAAATGAGAGAAGAGGTATGGCAAAATAAACAAATAGCTATCGCAGAATAAACAAAAACACCCAAAAAGCTATCTGTGCATTTTCAATGTTTCACATAAAAACTCATTTTTTCTTCAATACTTTGAATGGAACTCGAAGCATTAGGACAAGCAATGACTCAGAGAGACATGTAAGAAAATGAGTTTTTATTTATTAGTGCTGTCATTTTGAGTGTGTCGTAAAAGTGAGGTCTAGTTGTACATAGGTTTCGAAAGTAGACTTAATAAATTATAATTACTATTTAGAATTTATTATGGTATATTTTATATTATATTTAAAATAAAAGAAAAAAATTTTATAAAAAAAGAAAATATAATTTTCAATTATTTTGAGACGTTAAGAATATTAGTATTTGTTGATCAAAACAAAATAGAATTTTATTTAAATTTTATAGAAGTATATCTAAAAAAGAATACTCAAAAATTATTAATTAATAATTTAGTATAAATAAAGAAATTTGTTTAAGATAATTTTAGAGCATTTTAAGAAGTGATATTTAAACTTTAGTTAGCTCAAATATAATAATAAATATTCATAATATTTTATTTTTAAAATATTTATTATTATATACCAGTTTAATATCTTTTAAACCTTTAAAATCTTAAATGTTTCCTTTAACCCCTTTGATGCACAATTCAATTTTTAAAACATTGTATAGAATACTTTCATACTCAATTAATTAATACTAAATTTTGGTTAAAATATTAAGTTTGAACCAATTAAATTAGAAAATTTTGAAAATTATTATGATTATTTTAATATGTTTCAAACTGAATGTTTATATTATGAAAATTATTCTTTTTATTGGTCTAAAAATAAATGTTGCAATTATATAAAATCTTTCCCTTGAATCGAAGTTAAATACTCTTTAATTTCTTACTTTTACATTTAGTTTATTTATTTTAATTTCGTGTTAATTTTAGTAAATCAATTAATTAATCATAATATTCCTCTTTGTTTTGTTAATTGAAATTAAAAAGCTAATTTTTAATATCTTAAAGTTGGACCTGATTTTATGACTATTACAAAAAGAAAAATTATAATTAATTTTGAAAGCTTCCATTACTCGACCAAATACTACATTTATTGGAGGTAACCAATCCATTTAGTATAAGGGTCAAAAGAAATATAAGCAAAACGGGAAGATGGTTTCGTTTTCCTCACCCATGCCCTTCCAACGCACTATCCTTCCCCAGTAAAGAGCTAAAAGGCAAAAGAAGAATATGCAAATACTAGAATGGCTCTACAACTTTAATGCCAGCTATTTTGTCCCATTCCTCTGGTGAAGCAACCTCTGCCATTATCTTTTCCTGACCTCGCCATAGAATCTGGACACAGTATTAAAAGATCATGACTAGTCTATAAGTACGAAAACTTCCACCAGTTTAGACACCGAATAAAATCAGACAATTATCCAAGGTAACCTGTACAAGCATTTAAGATAAAAGAACTTACATTGTCAATGACCCCAAATTCTTTAGCTCTTCTAGCATCCATATAAAACGGCCTTTTCATTACATTAGCCACAGTCTCTACTGACTGATGAATCGTTAAGTTATTTGATCAGTTCTCAAACAATACCACAAAACATCGCACATTATTGAGGAGCTATACTCACATTTTCAGTGTGCTTGGCCAACAGTTCTGTAAGAGTGTCCCTATTTGAGATGGCCTGCATAATCAATGAGAGCAGTAAAGATAGAAAAGGTCTAGTCTTGCAAGGCCCTCAAATCAGGCTTCAGGAAGAAAGAAGGCAACACAATAAATGAAAGAACAAGTATTAAGGGCCAGAATTGTTATCTTATGCCATCTTACACTTTTAGGGCAAGATAAGTAAAATCAACGGCACGAATCAACGGGAAATCAGAAACTACTATTGGGTGAAACTGGAGCAACACAAAAACAGTACCCAAATGCCAGCAAATAATTCAACTAACCTCCTTCGCACGGATAAGAACATCACTGGCTGGCATTAAGCCTGATGATGGGACACGAGGCTGTTGGAGCATTGCTGAAATATGAAAAATGGTTATTGGATAAAGCTTGGAAGGACATATGGAACTCCAGTGCTTGCTGGCAAGACAAATTTATCATACCTTTAGCATGTGGCATCATGAACCGTTTACCCTTTGTCCCTGCAGCAAGTAGTAAACAAGCTTGGCCAATAGCAGCTCCAACAGCAACCGTATGAATCTGCATGAGTAACATAATTGTATAAGGAGTTATCACCATATATAAAGATTGGAATGATATTAACTGGAACATAACCAGCCAAATTATATGACTAATATCAAGTCAAAAAATATTCATACTGTCAATATTGCCACCACAGAAATACCGGAAATGTAGACAAAACATTTCTAGAAAAGATCTTTACCTCATTCTGCATTTGCATCATGGAGTCATAAATAGCAAAACCTTCTGTTTCCATCCCAACCTATATGACAAAAATCAAAAACAGCTGACATGAGGAATAAGGAAACAATAAGTTGAAGAATTAGGATATGAATGAACCATAAAAACAGACAAGAAAAGAAACGAATAACCATATTATTGTGATGACATGAAATCTTGTCATGAGGTTCAAGATAAATGAAACTGTTCCTTAATCCCAACTTGTGAACCCTCAAACTTCAGCATTTATATAGGATGTCCACCATTGAATGAATAAATTGGACTAAAAATATCCTACACTTGGGATTCCATAAATATTGGCCTACAAGCCTTCTCGGAGGACAACATGTCCTACAATCATCAGCCTATGGGCTTGACATAACAAGTCAGCTTGGAAGCAAGGCAAGCCACTAATGACAACTTACTATCAACTCATTACACTACCGCTATCCTTTAGATTGCAAGAACTGTGAGAATACTGAGGGCGAGTGGTATATTATTCAGTCCTCACTTGGGCCTCAATGTTGAAGACCAAGCACCAGGTTGCCGTCTGTTAAACGTATACCAGAGTGCTTTCTTGGTTCTGACAAATTATCCCAAATGTCTTTGCATACAGTAAGTTAGATTTACAAAAATATGTTTTTTGCTTTCTTAGATGCAGATGCCAATTTCCTGATCTAAATATCAAAACAACAGGCAGACAGACAGTTGAAGGCTTACACTCCTATACAACCTCCTCCCTTCTCTGAAGGCTAAATCAGCTACCAACTATAGCTGAGATCAACCATAAGGAATTAGATAACTGATTAATTCTTAGCATAAGCTACATCCAACATCTACAGCTGAGATCAGCCATAAGGACATTGACACTAGCTGAGTAGAAACTATAACTGAAATTTTATTTTAGTATGGCACTCTATCCAGCCATATGTTAATAAGATTCGAAACTTAATGTCAATTCAACAGCCTCTAGAGTGCTCCAGTACAAATACACTGAAACAAACTTTTAATTAAATTTTATAAAAGGAGATTCATATCCATTCCTAGACAAAGCGATCAACAAAATTATATCTTATTATACAATGATTTTGAAAATGTCATACAGCTATATAGATGATGCAACATCCAATAAACATGTATTCTGATAATGAAGAAACAAATACATCATATATTTCAAAAGAAATTATTGTACAGAATAACAAGCAACTAGAAGGTTACCGTTTCACCATCATCACGTGTTGTTCCCGTAGAATTTATATACATGAAAATAGGTTCTTTAGGATCCATCCACTGCAAGTACATCAACTCCGCAACAACAAGCTCTGTGACAGCAGGCACCAACTGTATCAAACAAGTATTAATGCGCATTCAACACATTGCAGAACCAACTGAAAAGGCACTATATGTAGGGTCCAAATCCTTAAAAAATCAAGCCCTACAATGTTTACGAAAGTAAGTATGAAATGGCTATTATGCTCAGAAATGATAAATGATTCGTTTTAGTTTTGTTTTCAATAAACTGCTGTCGTTAGCATATACAGGTCTGGTAGTTAAAGAGGACAGATGGCTTATAATGGCAGGTTATTTCTTTTTACTATTATACACTATTGGCCAATGGTTATATGTTTGGTTCGGGATGATTTCCAAAACCAGCAAGAATCCTAACATATTTTATCTTCTCTCTCTTCTTTCTTTCTCTATTCCCTCTTTTCTCAAACCTTTTACTCAGAAATCACATAAGAATTGATATCAAAGCAACGATTATACTGCTTGCATCCAAACCCACTTGATTAACTTCCAATTACAACATCAATGATGGACAAAACTCGTGAACAGGATGTTTAGAAAATGGAGGAATCATTGCATAACCATATTAGGGAGATGCAGAAGCAAATGTTGGACGCACAAATGAAGCTTCAGAGACTCAAATGAAGCAAGGCTAGGAAATATCTGAGCTAATGGAAATGTTCCAACAATATGTGTTCATCCACAAACCTTAGTCACAATCTCAGTCTCCAGTGCTAATATAGAAACAGCGGAGGCATCATATGGGACCACATGGCACTAATGTGGAATCTCACCTAATATATAGCCAAACTCATTCAACAAGCTGGAATTGCCATCTTTCCATGGCTCTAATGTTCATAACCAAATATTTAGAGCAGAGCAATTTTTCATGGTTGATAGAATACCGTCAAAGACAAAGGTACAGATTGCAATTATTCACACGGAGGCAGTACCTTCCGAGAGGCATCAATTGTTTTTGAGGCATCAATTATCTATGGAAGATCTTGCTTTGAGTGAATATATAGCAGCTATCCCTCGAAGATTTGAAAAGGAAGCTTTTGATGATCCAGTAGGAGATTTCAAAGACTTGCATCAGACCAGTAGCATGAAGGAATAATGTGCTTGTGCAACAGGTGCTCCAACAAACTTCAAATTCCTAAGTCATACCTAATACCTAAACTTCTCATCTCCTGTGGTGTTAATTAAGAAAAAGGATACTCGCGAAGACTTTACATTGACTATAAAAAACTCAACAAAAACACCATGAAAGATAAATTTCCAATTCTTGTACATGAAGAACTTTTGGATGAGCTATATGGGGTTACTTGGTTTTCAAAATTAGAATTGAGATCAGGTTTTTATCAAATCTAAATGTACCCAACTCACAATCTTAAAACTGCTTTTAGAAATCATGATGGATAGTATTGATTTCTAGTGATGTCATTTGGGCTCACCAATGCATCATCAACTTTCCAGAGTTTGATGAATGAATTGTCTAGAGCTCATTTAAGAAGGTTCATATTAGCAATCTTCAATGACATACTGGTATACAGTAGAACCTTCAAGGATCATTTGAGACATTTGAGTTAACCTTGGAGATCTTGGCTCATAATCAATTTCTAGCTAAAAGGTGCAAAAATATCTTTGTGGCATCTCGAAAAGAATATTTGGGACATTTTTCGTCTCAAGAGTTGCTGTTGATCTGATATGTGTTTTTATGTAGGATCTAGTCACGGAATGACCCACAAGAAAACCTTCTTCTCCCTTGCTAAAGCACTCCTTTAAATAGACTCAATACATAGAGTGTTTAAGAAGTAAAATAGAATATAAATTTGCTAACTTATTCAATTACTAAAAATAAACTTATGAAAATAATAAACCTTGCAAACAAGATGACTAAATAAGATAACCACTGCAATTACTTCCTAATCAAGATCATCTTCTTATATATTCCTTTCCTAAGAATGCATCTTGCATATTATGATCTTAGGAATTTGGATTCAGTTTCCAAGGGGCCTATTCCTAATAATGTGATAGAGCTTAGGTTCTTGGGTTTAGCTGGTTATTAGAGAAGATTTATCAAGCATTTTGGTATAGAAGCCAAATCATTTACTAGTAGTGATGGCTGTTAAATATTGACATCATTACCTGAATGAAAGGTCATTCATAATCAGCATAGATCGTAAGAGTTTGAAGTTTAGGTTGGAATGAAGGATGAACACTCCATGCCAACAAAATTGGCTTTAAGCTACTACTTTATGATTTTAATATCAAATACAAAATGTAAGGAAAATGATGCTACTAATGCACTCTCTAAGGTCACCAATATTGAGCTTTATGCTTTGGTGCTATCCCAAGTGAAAATTCAGATGTTAGAAGAAATTAAAAATAATTGGGTGAGGGATCTTTCAATTCAATACATAATAACTAAGCTATATCTAGGAACCTATTGTCCAATTTTTATCAGTGAAAAGAGGGCATCCTTAGGTGGAAAGATAAGGTGGTGGTGGCCTTTTCCATTCAATTAAGGTCCATATCTCTATATTATGAAAGTTTTGATGGAGGACATTTTGGGTTCTTAGATATATATAAGAAGCTTCGTTCGGCTTTTACTGGAAAGACATTAAAAACGATGTTAGAAATTTTGTAAGGAAGTGCCTAATTTGTCAACACAACAAGAATGAGACGTCTCCTCAAACAGGTTTGTTGCAACCTGTTTCAATTCCTAGACATTGTTGGACTAATATTAATATTGATTTTGTTAAGAGCTTGCCAACATAAAACCATCATTAATTAATTCTAGTAGTCATCGACAGATTTTGCATATATGCTCACTTCTTAAGCCTTAAACATCCTTGCACTGCAAAAATTGTAGCTAATGCCTTCATGTCTAATGTATTTAAACTGCATGGAATGCATGAAACAATTACTAGTGACAGAGATCCAGTATTTCTAAGTACATTTTGGCAAGAGTTCTACTACTTGCAAGGAGGACTTCAGTTGTCTATTGCATACCATCCCCAGATTGAAAACCAAGTTAAAGTACTTAACAAATCATTAGAAACATATCTGAGATGCATAAGAGGAGAGTTTCCCAATAGGTGGTCACAGTAGTTCTCATTAGCTGAATGGTGGTACTACGTACCATTCAACCATTAACATGTACCCCTTTAAAGCCCTTTATGGTTATCCTCCATTAGCACATATTTCTTACCTCAATGGGGATTTCAAACTAGTTGTGTCGATAAAGCATTATAAGATAGACAGGAAACTATCCATGTTATCTAATTCCATCTAAAACAAGCTCAAACAAAAATGCAACAACAGGTGAATATGAGAACGGTCGACAAGGAATTTCATATTGGAGATCAAACATTTCTGACCTCACTGGGGATTTCAAACTAGTCGTGTTGATAAAGCATTATAAGATAGAGAGGCAACTATCCATGTTATCTAATTCCATCTAAAACAAGCTCAAACGAAAATGCAACAACAGGTGAATATAAGAACGGTCGACAAGGAATTTCATCTTGGAGATCAAACATTTGTGAAGCTATAGCCATACAAACGTGGAAGAACAACCATGTGAAGTAATTAAAAATTAGCCCCTCAATTTTATGGTCCTTTTAAAGTGCTACACATAATTGGTCCAGTGACATACAAATTATAATCTCCTCCAAGCACTCAAAACAAATAATGTGTTTCATGTATTGCAACTAAAAAAGCACATTCCAATAGCCACTTCATCCTTCTTGGCTTTACTATCAAATTTGAATACTGAAAAAGCGACCCTTATAGCCATACTTGAGAGGAGAGTGGTGAAAAAGACAAAACAAACCAGTTACACGAGTTCTGGTGAAATGTTCCGACACATCAATAAAGCAAGCTATTTGGGAATTTCTATTTTAACTATAGAAGCGATTTCCTTTCTTCAACCTTATGGACAAGGTACTTCGAAGGAACGAGGATTGTTATAGCTATTATGTTCAAAAAATGATGAATGATTCATTTTGGTTTTGTTTTAAATAAAATGTGGTTCTTAGTATGTATAAGTCTAGTAGTTAAAGAGGGCAGATGGCTTATAATGGCTGCTTATTTTTCTTACCATTGGCCAACAGCTATATGTTTGTTTGGAATTGATTTCTAAAATCATCAAGAATCATAAGATAATGATCTTCTCTCTTTTGGTGCTTCCTAGGACTATTCGTAGAATTAAAACAAAGCTATGTACCGGCATGCCAATATAAACGATTCTTCCATGGAGAAGCAACGAAGGCAAGTCCGGCGGTGGCTTCCTCGGTCGGTGCTCATTATAGGACACCGAGCGTTCAACCTAATTTGAAAAGTAATCAATTACTAAAAACAACAAAATTAGGAAAAAGAACCCCGGAAATGCGAAGGAATTGGTGAAGATAAACATACCTGAGCAGGAGTAGCCATGAGCTGGGGACCATCAAAGAGGTCCAAGTAAGGAGGAGAATCAGAAGCAACGGAGCGGTCGAGGACGTTATTCGGTGAGGCGGCGGCAACAGAAGCGAGCTTAGAGAGAAAAGGATCCTTCGGG
>JANIIA010000008.1:10446044-10461496 GCA_027478495.1 Erythroxylum alaternifolium | reverse complement strand
AGTTTCGGTTAATTACATTGTTTTGTATCAACTGGTTATAAAACAAAGTGGACCGTTTTGGTTATTGATTTTCTGTAATTTCTGTGTCTTTATGTTTGTGGTTTAAAAAAAAATTTATATCGACTGTTTGATTGTTTAGTGATGTGGCACACCACCCTCGCGGGGCACGGATTCCGATATCACCGTCGATATCGGGTTCAGGTCCAGCGGGAGTGGGGTGTTACAATAGGTCGTTAGTATAGTACCTAAGGTGTCAATCCCACGAGGAGGGTTAATCTAATCCGAAAATCTAAAGCCAAAATAATTCGCAATATTCACAATGTAGCGAAACTAAAACAGGAACGTAATTCAATCAAATGGTTCAATTAAAGATTCAGTTACGAAATATTAACTAAATAGCAATTACAACAACAAATCAAGAATCAACACCTAACGAACTACCAATTAAAAGAAAGGGGAATTTTATCTATCTTTAATGCTAACCTAGTCGCTTAAGGACTACTAGATTGATGGTTCTAGACAATCCTAGGACTGATTACTCTCTCTTGGGTTATAATCATTAACCCTAATTTATAAACTCTAATTAGATTATGGGAATTGCAATCTCTCAATTAACAATCTCTCCAAAACCCTAATTAGACCTGACGTTGTCCAAAAACTATCGGGAACTTATGTAAGATTTCTCTTCGCATAATTTACCGATTTGATTTAATTCTTGTTCTATCAAATTACCTAACTCTTGTTAGCCTAATTTAATAATTGTTCACTCGATTTACCCTCTCAGTCTATCAATGAGTTATGTAAGTGTAGAAATTAAATCACAATAAATCCAGTAAAAATGCAAACAATCAAATTTCATTAAATCAAAGATAAAACATCTCGAATGTAAGTTTAGACATTCCTCAACATTCAACAATCCTATCATCAATGGCTATCCCAATTCTATACATTAATAAACTTGAAAACAAAACTGGAAATAAGATCAGAATGGATGAAGGAGGCAACAACGTTGGGAAACCTCCTGTTCTGGGAAGTACTTCACATAGGCTTCTTCTTCATGTCTCTCTTCCTTCTTTTCTTTCTCAATCTCTCGATGAACTCTTTTTAGGCTTTCTCAATGGTGGTTGATGAAAAAGCTCCCCTTCTTCTCTTTCTTGTTCTTTTTGTATCTTTTTGTGTTCTGGGCAACCCTAGAGTTTTTTCAGGGTCTAAAAGGTCTAAAAATTCCCTCAAAACTTGAGTTCTAAGTGTTTGCATTTCTACCCGACGTAGGCTACGATCATGGCCCTGCATGCCACAATTGTGGGCTACATCTGAACCTTCTGTCACGATCGTGTTATGGGCTTCTATTATGATCCTGTCCCATATGCCATGATTGTGGGTTGAGTCCCATACTTCTGTCACAATTATGGCCTATTGTGCCATGATCGTGGGTCGTTGTTTTGACCCAAGTGTCCTTGAAACTTCTCCGTTCTTTGATCTTGACCCTAAAACACTAACAAACACATCAAGGTACCTCAAAAACATAATATGTAAGCTCAAAGACTTATACTAACCTATAAAAACACTTAAACACACAAACTAACACAATTTTAACCTAAACACATACTAAACAATTAAATTAACACTTAAATACACAACAAACTAAGCCCTAAAATATAATGCAATTCACATTTATTAGATATAAATAATAATATTAGTTATACATTAGTTACACTATCTAGTACTTTTAATAATGATGTAATATTATGGCATGTTAGACTATGTCATATTGGTTAAAATTGAATAATTTGATTGGATAAAACAGGTTTATTAGGTATTCTAACTCAAATAGATCTACCTACATATAAACATTGTCTAGCTAGTAAAATGGATAGAAAACCTTTCGAAAAGGGAACATGAGCTTCATACCCATTGCAATTAATTCATTTTGACATCCCTGGTCCAAAAAATGTAACGGTAAGGACTAGGGCTATGTATTTTATCACTTTCATTGATGACTAGTCAGTATGGTCATATCGATTTAATTTCTCACAAATCAGAAACATTAAGTTGTTTCATTAAATACATTAATTTAGTTAAGAATTAATTAGAAAAGAAGATAAAATCATTCTAATCTGATTGAGGACAAAAGTACTTCTTTGATAAGTTCAAAATGTTATGTGATGAAAAAGGAGTAGACAGATAGTTAACTATTCAAAGAACTCCACAAAAAAGGGCATAGTAGAAAGATATAATAGAATTCTACTAGAAATGATTAAGTCTATAATGGTACAAGAAAATTTGTCAGTCATCTATTAGGGTGATATATTGCTAACAACCATTTATATACTTGATTAAGTCCCTAAAAAATTATTTATAAGTGTCACGTAGGAGTTGTGGATAGGAAGAAAACCTAACATGACAACTCTTAGACCTTAGGGATGTGCTACCTATGTTTATGATCTCTCCTATAAGTTTAGGAAACTAGGACTAACAGGGAAGAAATGTATCTTTATTAGATACTCTGAACATTCAAAGGGGTATGTGTTCATAAGTAAACAAGGTGGTGAAGGTGTAACTAAATTTGAATAATAAGATGTAACATTTTTAGAGAATGATTTTTTGAAGCAAGGTGAAATAGGAAAAGACCTTTTTCTATATTATACTTTTAATCAACATAATTCTATTATGAGGAATCAAGATAGGAACTTTACCCAGAGGGAGCAATTTGGACATGGCAGAGTTGATTCAAAATCAATTCACATGGCAACCCACTGAAAGTTTACCCTTGGTATTTGACCCGAGTATGAGTAATCAGAAGATCCATGAATTTGTTTTTCATAAACCTCATTTATGACATAGTAATCAAGGATTTATTCCCCAATGTCATTTTGAAAGAGAAGTCATTCCATAAGAAGATGATAAGCCAAAGAATGTACATGAGACTCTTAATGGTCCTGCTAAAGAAAAATGGACGAAAGCATTAAAAGAAGAGATGACTTCTTTAAGCTCAAGCTAAGTATATGACTTGGTGGATCTCCATAATGGGTGTAAAGCAATGGGTTATGAAAAATAAAATGAAATGATGATGGTAGTATCAAAAGATAGAAAGCAATATTCGTGGTGAAAGGATATCCACAATAGAAGGGAATCAATTATGATGAAACTTTTTCACCTATTGTGAGGTTTGCTTTTATTCGTCTAATCTTGGCTATAGTATCTAGTTTGGATCTTGAACTACATCAAATGAATGTAAAGACTGCTTTCTTAAATAGATAATTAGAAGAAGAAAGCTATATAGAACAACCTGCCAGTTTCATAAAGACAGGCCAAGAGTATAAAGTATTGATTATTAAAATTGATATATAGTCTGAAGCAGTCTTCAAAGTAATGGTATATATTTTTTCATAATTTAATAATATCATATGATTTTCATATATTTGATGAAGTCTACTATGTATATATTAAGAGATCTAAAGATAAATTTTCAAGTTTATCTTTATATGTGGATGACAATTTGATTGCTTGTAATGACTATAAGTTTATCAAGCAAATCAAAGATTAATAGTCATATGAATTTGAGATAAAAGATATGGGTGAAGCTACATACATTCTTGGAGCTAAGATTTTAAGAGATAGTTCAAAAGATTATTGTGGCTTTCTCAAGTGACTTATATCCAAAAGATTTCAGAACAGTTACATATGCAAGATTACAAAACCAATAGATAATCTTATTGCTAAAAGCGAACGTCTCAGTAAGAGGTTTTTCCCATCTACACCACAAGAAAGGGAATAAATGAAGAAAATTCCCTATTCTAATACTATTGGAAGTCTCATGTATACAGTAATGTGTACAAAACTAGATATTTGTTATCTGATTAAAACAATGAGTAGATATTAGTTAAATCTAGGACAAGAATATTGGAAAGCAGTAAAGAGAATATTATGATGTCTAAAAGGTACAATAGACTATACACTATGTTAGCAAGGTAATGAATTATGTATACAATGATATATGGACGCAAACTAGAAAGAAGATTTAGAAGAAAGAAAATCTACCTTTAGATTTTTTTCTTTCTCAATAATGGAGCAATATTATAGAAAAGTAAGAAACAATCTTATGTTGCATTATCTACAATGAAAGCTGAATTTGTAGCATTTTCAGCATCATTACAAGAAGTTGTATGGATTTGACAATTCTTGGTTTATTTGGGAGTCACTAAAAGCAAAAATGAACCAGTGACTATCAACTGTGATAGTCACATGGCAATCGATTAAACAAAAGATCCCAAATTTTATTGTAAGACCAAACATATAGATACAAAATATAATTACGCAAAAGATATCGTCACACAAGGAGAAGTGAACATGAAGTGTATATATATAAGATAAAGTGGTAGACCCAATGATAAAGTCAATTTCTAGAGATGTGCACGTTGGGCATCTGAAGTTACTAGGATTATATAGATATTGAAATGTAATAAGAAACATTTCTCTTTGTATGTTTATTTGTGTAATGTCATACTTAAAGGAGAATATTTAATGGAGATTATATATTGTATAATACGTGATTAATAAATATAATTTTCTATTTTGTGAAAGAAATATATATAGAGAGATATAAATCAGGAACATGTAAGACAAATCATATATTGACTTTCTCAAACAAGTAATCACCCTTGGTAATTTGTGATCACTAGAGATGAGGTAAGTATAAAGTTTGTTATCTGGGTGATAATTGAGAGCTAGAAATCTAAACCATAAATGCCACCTTAAATTAGAAGAAAGTTGGTACAAAGTTATTATATTATCACTATATCTGCCTTAAGTTGCAAAATGCGAGTTTTGAAAAAATTATATTTTAAAGTAAATAAGTGAAATCAAGTTAAACATTCAGTATATTTAAACTGACATCTGTATGGTATTTTGTGAACGAAAGACATTCACATAAAGATACTAAAAGTCAATACCGTAACATATGATTCGTATAATATGTGCAGATATGACTATAAAAGGGACTAATATAAGTTGTAAGATCTCAACTTATATTGTGTGAGACCCTTGAGATTAAGGTACTTCATTAAATACCCTTAAGACTCTTATCCAATTCTTGAGAATTGAGTTTAAGGTTTGCTATTTTAGTAACATTTATGATGTGATCTTATGGAACAATTCTAGGAAAGTAAATTTAATTTAGTTTGAAAGAATTCAGACCAGAGGAAGGTCATTACGTTTAGGCTCACATAAAACATATTCAAAGGTCACTACGACATATTAAAAAGATAATTGAATACAATCATCATATGATGAAACAATTGATATCAAAAAGAGATTAATTTCATATATGACATAGGGTATAATATAGAATATTTACTTAAGGACACATTGGTCCTAGGATCGATTCATTAATAGAGATGTCATTCTTAACAAATATATGACAATGAGCTCTCGTTGTATATTGGTCGCACGAGTTATTAGACAAGTATGAGAAATTGCAGAATGTTGATCTTCTAAACCTATCGTGTGTAAGTGGGAGGAGATGATTATTAGACACACTTGATGATTTAGAGTACAACATTAAATATTACCTGCTAAAGAATAGTTACAATTTTAAATGTAATACGAAATGATTTAAACTGCCTAAAGATAAGGGGATTAAAATGTAATACAAAATTAAAGAAAACTTTTGACTAGTGCTCATATGTTCTTTATGAAGATTCTTTAATATGTGAAAACTAGAAATTTTTGCAAGTAAGTAATAAGTTTCAATGATGCATATATTTTATGAAAAATCCTATTGTTTATCTATATATTATCTATGTGTTAGAAAATATTTTCTTTAAAAAAATATAAGCAAAAATCATGATAATAATTAAAAGTTTCAAAGCATTCAACAACCAGTTGAACAACAAACTCTACAATAAGATGTTGGTGTAACATTAAGGAGATCTAATAGAATAAGGAAATTAGTTATTAGTAGTGATTATATTGTATATCTATAAGAATCTGACTATAATATAGGAGTTGAGAATGAGGCTGAAACCTTTTCATAACCATGAGTTGCAAATAATCAAATTTATGGTACAATACCATAAAGGAAGAAATGAATTCTATGAAGAATAACGATGTTTGAGATCTTGTTGAGTTGTTTAGACGAGCAATACCCATAGGTTACGAATGGGTATTTAAACAAAGAAATACTCATTAGGCAACAATGAGAGATACAAGGTAGGACTTGTTGCTAAAGGATTCATTCGAAAAGAAGGAATCGATTACACATATAGATTTTCTCCTATGTCTAAAAAATATTTACTTCGAATAATTTTGGGATTGGTTGCTCATTTTGACTTGGAATTGCATTAATGGATGTGAAAACAGATTTCTTAAATGGTGACCTAGAGGAAGATTTACATGAAAAAACCAGAAGGATTCTCCTCTAATACTGATGAGCATTTTACTTTCAAGCTTAAAAGATCCATATATGGATTGAAATAAGCGTCTCACCGGTGGTATTTGAAATTTTATGATATTATCTCATCATTTGGTTTTGAAAAAAAAAATCATGGATCAATGTATATACTAGAAGGTTAGTGGGAGTAAAATTTGTTTTCTAGTACTATATATAGATGACAAATTACTTGCAACAAATGATAGCAGTTTGTCATATGATGTGAAACTATTTCTCTCTAAAAAATTTAAAATGAAAGATATAGGTGATGCATCTTATGTCATTGGCATTAAAATCCATCAATACTGATTATTGTGAAAGGCGATAGATTTAATTTGGACCAATAACCAAAAAATGATTTTGAAAGGGAACAAATGAAAAAAATTTCATAAGCTTCTACAGTCGGAAGCCTAATATATGCTAAGGTTTGTATAAGACCTGTCATTGCCTTTGTTGTTGGAATGTTAGGTAGATATCAGAGTGACCAAAAATTGGATCACCAGAGAGCTATACAGAAAGTATTGAGGTACCTTAAAGGACCAAAGATTACATGCTTATATACAGACGAACTGATAATCTGGAGACAATAGGTTTAGATTCAGATTTTGCAGGCTTGTTGATTCACAAAAATCAACATCAAGTTATATCTTCTTATTTGCCTATGTAGCCATATCTTGGAGGAGTGCGAAGCAGTCTTTGACTGCTATTTTCAACATAAAGACTGAGCTTGTTTCTTATTTTGAGGCCACATTATATGGTGTATGGTTAAAGAGTTTCATATAGGGGTTTAGATTCGTGGATCCCATTTCTAGGCTATTAATAATATATTATTACAATTCAACTGCTATTTTTTATGTCTAAAAACAATAAGAGTAGTAGTTGGAGTAAACATATTGACATTAAGTTTTTATTTATAATGAAACGTGTTAGGAAAAAAAAAGCGGTCATTAAACACGTTAGCACTTAATTGATAATAGTTGATCATTTAACAAAAGGCATGACACTAATGAAGTTCAAAGATCATGTTGTTTAGAATGAGATTGAGTTTCATTATATAGTTTTCATTGTATGAACAATGTTGTTTTCGTGAAATTATTATAATATTTTCTTATATTATGATACACATTATTGAATTTAAAGAAAATTAATTATTTTGGACCTGAAATAAATATTGAGTTTATTCATTCGAATAAACTCAATATTTGCTTATATTATAATATCACATTCGAATTGATACAAAATATAGTATACTGTAATATATGGATAATAATGCTAATTTACTAGAGGACCTATAGTCATGACTTATATATTATATTTAGATCTAATTAGGCTTTGATACTAAGTTCAATGTATGGATCAAGTGAGAGAATGTGAGAATTTTTCATATTATGGTATTAAATGGTCCAACGATATGTAATTAACGAGTATGAATGTCTAGATTTTGTGGTAACTGGCAATGTACTTGATGGGAGCACATTATATATGTTTTTCTTACAGACTTTTGGATACCTAAGCTCCTTTTTTCTTCTAAAAATATACATCGTCAATTTGGAAACTGAGAATTTAGAAGAATTTCAAAAACATACTTTCTAAGCAAAAAGCATCAATAACAGGAGGTATTTTGTTTTCTTCCACATTTGGTTTTTATATTATTCTAACGTATATTGCTATAAAATATATGTTGAATTGGTAATACTTTTACCAAATAAATCCGATGTATCATCAAGTTGAGTAGTGGGAGAATACAATTTTACATCTTTTAATTAACTGGAGGCGTAGAACTTGATGTTTCAAAAAATGCTCAAGCACGAAATTTTCCAAATTTAAAAGAGAATAGTTTCAAATCTCTGAATTACGCAGTGTTTGGTTGCTGTCCTTATAGGTGGGGACAGATGACAGGGACGCAAAAGTCCTGTCTTCCAACCTGTTTGCTTGCTATCTCTACCCAATTTTATCCCGATTTCAGAGACAAGGACAGTAATTTTTTGTAACCTTCATGACTATAGTGTGGAAATGCAGAGACGGAAACAGAACCAAAGACATATGTGAAATGTCAGAAATGTCCTCCCTTCAAAACTTAAAACAAAACACAATTTAATTAAATATAATATAATGTAATTAAATAATCATAATAATTTAATTAATTATATTGTAATTAATTAATTACAATATTTTAATTAATTAATAATTATATTTTAATTAATTAATTAATTACAATATTTTAATTAATTATAGTGTAATTAATTATTTAATTGATTTCACCATAAATTTGATTATTAAAATTAAAGCTTTACTTATGAAGTTATTTGACTCATAATTATACCTTTTATCTATCCTCTATATATAAAAAATTAAAAATATACCAATCACTTTCATTCCTCTCTTCCTTTCCTCTAGATTATGAGAGGAATGGAGGATTGCCCAAAACTAAGTAATCATGAATACATGAATATGTCAATACAATATTAAACACTCATAACCCGTTCCAAATTACCAAATTACCCTTCCTATAAGTGAGGGGATTTTACAAATGAAAATCTTAGATCTTCAATGATAGGTTCATACCAAACATCAATTTTCATTTCATATCCATACCCCCCAAACAAGCACCCCCTAAGTGTTATAATTATTTTTTGAGTTACTTGGTTTTAATGGTAGGGTTTGTTATCCTCACTGAGTTGGCAGCTTACCCCTTACTATTATTTTTTTAGGAGATCCAGTGATTGCTGATAACCCTAGTATACTTGATTGACAAAGTGGAGATTAGGTGGGGCCAACATATTACTTTTGTATAGTTGTTAGAATGTATATGTATATTTTCGAACGTGACAATTGGAGTCGTTGTGTTGTATAGAATATTTTTGTGTTTGACAAACAATCATCTCTTTCGGAACTAATGAGAAATTTGATGGTTAAAGGTTTGTTTTGGGAACTATTTGGTTAATTATGGTTTATGAATTTTTGGGAGCGTCATAATTATAGTGAAAAAAACTTGGGTATATTTTTTATAGGAGAAGTAAGAAGCACTATCACCTTTAAAATCTTCAAAGCAATAGTAAAGGAAAAAAGTGAACAAACCAATAATAGTTCTTTGCTGTGATTATGGGTATGAATATAACTCATAAGAATTTGTAAATTTTTATGAGGCTTATAGAATTCAGAAGCAATTTACAATGGCTTACATAGCCCAATATAATAGCATTGTCAAAAAAATCATATAATATTGTACATGGTTCACACCTTTATGAAGAGGAGAAAAATGTCTAAAGATTTTTAGCTAGAAACTATTAAATTTGAGCATTTATTTACTGAATAGAAGCCTCATATTTACTGCTAAAGATAAGACACAAGAAGAAGCTTAGAATGGATAAAGCTAAGTGTTGAGCATTTTAAAATTTTCAATTACACAATATATGCTCATGCTCTAGATCAATATAGAAGAAAGCTTGATGATAAAGAAGAAAACGACATTTATCTTGGTATTAATGATCAGTTAAAAGCATATAGATTATAAAATGTTACCATAATAAAATTGCCATTACTTTTAATCTAATTTTTTATGAATGGATTTTTCAGACATATAATAAGCAACAACAAATTCTAGGAAGCCTTGATGGAGACAAAAATGATGGATGGTAGTAGCCTATCATTGATCATATTGCTTCAACTATACCTCCAACTGCTAATGTTGAAATTACACATCAACCATAACATGATAGGAGAAGGTCAATATGGATGTTTGACTATTAGGTAACTATAATTAATTAAATTAAGAATCCACTAATTCAATTTGCCCTATTTTCAAACTAATATTCTATAGTTTTTGAAGAGGTTGATAAGGAACTAAAATGTTGGATAGTGGAATTAAGTATATTGAAAGAAACAAAACCATGGAGTTGATAAAAGTTTCAAAAGGGTAGAAAGCATTAGTGTAAAATGGGTTTACAAGACAAAGCTAAAGGAAAATGGTGAAGTTGACAAGTATAAGGCACATGTAGCGCCCCTTTACTGCAGGGTATACACCGGGACGCACACAGGTCATTCCAGTACATATCCTACGATAAGGGTGAGCTACGATCAATCACAACAAACACTTCACATGGCATCATAATAAAACGTCCGTATACAAATCCTACTATTTTTGAAACCAAAATTTTCCTCATTTCATTTCGTCAAAACCAGAAGTTTACACGCCTATCATCTTTTACTGTCTGTACATCAATTCTAAAAATCCAGTACAACATGCTATATGAAAGAGGAAAAATACATCAAATCTATCTAGGTCATCCCAAAAGTCCTAGCTGACCGACCTGTGAGTCATGACCTCTCTCGCCAACACGATCTACACGACTAGAAAAGTCCCTCTAGAGCTTCCATCTCCCTCCGATGCTGATCCATATAACTCTTATGTCTGTCTTGAGCCGCTTTAATTCGGCTCCGGATCAATTTCACCTTATCTACTGTATCCTGAATCAACTCCGGGCCCTCAACCATTCTCAAACCCTCTTCATCCCAATACAAAGGTGATCGACACTTCCTTCCATACAATGCCTCGTATGGGGCCATTCCGATACTACTGTGATAATGATTGTTATAGGCAAATTCAATCAGAGCTAGATACTGATCCCGTGCTCCTCTAAACTCTAATACACAAGCTCTAAGCATATCCTCAACAGTCTTAATTGTCCTCTCACTCTGCCCATCTGTCTGAGGATGAAATATTGTACTAAAGTTCAACTTAGTACCCATAGAGGACTGCAAACTCTTCCAAAACCTCGAAGTAAATTTGGGATCCCTGTCTGACACAATAGACACTGGAACCTCGTGCAGTCTCACTACCTCTGCCACATACTTCTGGGCCAACTGATCAAGTGAGTTGTTCTCTCTTACTGGCAAGAAATGGGCCGATTTAGTTAACCGGTCCACTATGACCTAGATAGCATCATGTTGCCTCGAAGTCTTGGGCAATCCCATGATGAAATCTATAGTGATTCGTTCCCATTTCCACTCGGGAATAGGCAACGAATGGAGCTTCCCTACTGGAGCCTGGTGCTCAGCCTTAACTTGCTGGCACGTCATACACCTAGATACATACTTAGCCACCTGCTTCTTCATTCCAGGCTACCAGAAGTGTTGTTTAAGTGTGTTATACATCTTGGTAGTACCAAGATGCATAGCATATGTGGCCATATGAGCTTCCTCCAGAATCTCCTTCCTCAGATCATCCACATCAAGCACACATAGCCTCTGTCTCAACCATAATGTCTCATCCCTCAATTCAAACTCAGAATTCGGATCTGCCTTTACTTTCTCCATAAGCTTCACCATTTCAGGATCTTTGCCCTGCACTTTCTTAACTCTGTCATGTAGCATCGGTCGGAGTTTTAATGTAGCAATCAAAGCCCCATCCTGCTCCAGATTCAACTCCACATTTAAAGCTCTCAAATGTATTAAATTAGGTAGCCTCGATAATTGAATCTGAGCTGTACTGATGTGAGACTTCCTGCTCAAAGCATCTGCCACCACATTAGCTTTCCCTGGGTGGTACTCGATGGTACAGTCATAATCCTTCAGTAGCTCAATCCATCTCCTCTGCCTCAAATTCAACTCCCTCTAACTCAGCAAATATCTCAAACTCTTATGATCAGTAAAGATCTGGAAAGTCTCGCCATACAAATAATGTCTCCAAATTTTTAGAGATAAGACCACTGCAACTAGCTCTAAATCATGTACTGGATAATTTACCTCGTGAGACCTTAGTTGTCTCGATGCATAGGCGATCACCCTGCCATGCTGCATCAGTACACATCCCAATCCTTGATGTGACGCATCGCGATACACCACATAACCTCCAGTCCCTGATGGAATAGTCAACACTGGTGTAGTAGTCAACTGATATTTCAACTCCTCAAAGCTCTTCTGACACTCCTCAGTCTATCTGAACACTGCATTTTTCCTCAGAAGTTTTGTCAGAGGGGCTGAGATCAGAGAAAACCCCTCGACAAACCTCCGGTATATTCATGTTCCTTCTATCTTCAAAGGCCTTGTAATAAAATTTTGTATTCTTATCTCCATATCTTAACCAAAAATTTTTTATTTTTGTTTTAGTTTAAAGTAATAACTTTTTAGAGTAGTTATTTAATGCTTTAGAGATGTAGTCTTAAGATGTTTGAGTGTTGGATCAATGAGGTTTATTGCCAGTGGAGCATGACTTTTGTTAAGATCTTTCAAAGCTACATTTTTCTCTTCTAGCATGGGATTAGATCTCTTCCTACGAATTTGGATGAGTTCTGCTTTAATAGCATTTCTCTTTTTTCACACAAAAGTAGGATTGATATCCAACAACTTCTACACTTAACCCTTTAAGAATATCTTTTTTAAATTCAAGATGTTCCAATAAAGAGTTGATGAATCTAAAAGGAGTTTTCCTTCTATTATGTGCTTCCTTGAATTGGATTACAATGGGAATATAATCAGATGTGAGATGGTTGCAAAAGTTAGTAAATCATAAAGGAAAAGAAGTCATTCTAAGATTCATCATATATGATTTTATCTAATTCTAGGATTATATGTAGTGTTTTCCCTAAATCAGATTGCATATGTGATTTTAGGTATGGTATTAATTTTACACTACAAGTTAGAATAATGTCACCCTGATTATCCTTCTCTAGGGCTTCTATTGTTATTGAGTTGACATCTTCAAGATCTCTTTACCTTTAGGTTCATATCTTCAAATGTTCTTTCCTCATTGACCTCTACTAATAGATTATGGGAATGAAATCCTCTATCATGTTGCCTTCTTCATCAAGCCTTTTTATTTTAACTGAATTAGGAAGCTCCTTTTTCAAGTGTATATTTGTGCATATTTGAGCATAACCTATTCTTTCAATGTTAGTAGTGTTATCATCTAATCTTAATAGTCTTTCTAGGGGCTGATGATGTAGCTCAGGCCTTTTGAGGACTAATACTCTAGGGGAACTCACCCAAACTAGAATTTTCCTCATTATTGCTTTATTCAATGTAAGTATAGGCCTTCATTTTTGTAGAATCGATGGCCTCCTCTAAATTTTCTATGGTACGAATTCTATTATTTTCTTTACTTTTTCCTCTGAAATAAATTTAAAGATGAAAGGTCTTCTTCACTTATCAACACATTCTCTAATCCATGTTTCCTCCAATTTATGTTGGCATATTATTAAACTTAAGGAAATAAGAGGCGTTTGAGAGTAGATATCCTACCACTTTATTCTATACAAGTATATTGATTGAATGTGAGCCACTAGTTCCTATGCCAACCAAGTTAGCTTATAGTGATTTCCTGACCTTGACAGATTCATTGCGAAGTAAAGTAAGGAATTGGCTTAAAGATGAAGTAATACCTCTGTCTTATTTGGTGGTCCAAAGGAAGGAAAATAAGGTCAAAGATTTTCTAGTTGATGATATTTTCTTTAATAATTAAAACCTATCAAAAGGGGGAAACGCAGGAAAAAGCTTACGTAGGCAATGATCTTAATTAGGAAAATAAACAAGTAGGTTGGAGATAAGCTTATGGGTTGAAGGTTGGGGTTAGCAAGAGGTCACAATGCTTCTCATTAACCCATACCAACTAGTAGAGATTTTTTCTATTGGTTTCAAATTATTAAACACATCCAAGTAATTAAGTTTTAAAATTAGTCTAATAATTGACTGAGTATTTTCGTACATTAACTCTTTTTAAAAGATAAAAAGTTAGTTTTTATCTTTATAAGTATAATTTTAACTTAATGGAAAAAGTGAAATCTAGTTTGAAAGTATGAATTATAAATTAAAGTTATATTTAATTTCTATTTTAAAAATGTTAGAGTGGTGCTTTAAAAGCAATCACCTTTAGCACTTTTGTACAAACTTTATTTTAATTAATAAAGCAAAAGGCATTTTTCATTGATTTGATATTCATTTATATGTGAATTGATATTGATCTTAAATTGAATTAATGAAGTCCCTAATACAAAACATTGCATGAAGGAAATCATGATTAGATCATGATAATGAGATTCCTATCATGTACAATTATGTTAGTATCTAAATAATCCCTAGTCATAGGATTACTAAGACAGGACATTATTAATCCAGACAGACTAACACATATTATACTCTTTGATTTGATCAAGCAATGGATCTCATAAACTGTAAGCATGAGATGTTTAGAGTTAATATGTGGATGTTTACTAAGGATAGTAAGTACATCTGACGATATGCAATAAGATTATCATATGGATGATCTATCGAATGTCAATGATTAATCTCATTATAACAATGTT
This sequence comes from Erythroxylum alaternifolium, assembly GCA_027478495.1. Classification (NCBI taxonomy): domain Eukaryota; kingdom Viridiplantae; phylum Streptophyta; class Magnoliopsida; order Malpighiales; family Erythroxylaceae; genus Erythroxylum; species Erythroxylum alaternifolium. Next base: position 10,446,766 of record JANIIA010000008.1, on the reverse strand, counting down.
GCAAATATCCTTAGACTTGAGGTACTCAAGGATATCTTGGATACTAATCCTGTGCTTTGACATCATTCCTTATTACCTCAAGATGATGTCGCTCTTAGGGTGGTGATTGGGTACAGTTATTGGTATTCGAAGGTAATTGGGTAGCCGATAAAGGATTCACTACTCCTAATAGAAGGAGATGATATTCACAACCTCTTGTCGGCGCCATTACTTGGGAGTATCTAGCCAGAGCAATTATGAGTCATGAAGATAGTCTTCGATGAAACATAGAGTAATGAGAGCTCAGGACAAGGACTAATATCACTTGGATTAGATGTGATGTAGTCAGTCTAGTGAGAGTTGACACATAGCCCATACTCCAAACCAAGTGGGGTATAGTATGGTGAAAGGAAGAATTGCACGGTAATTGTCTATGGCAAGGTTCATAAGTTGGATAATTAACTATCAAAGAGTTGTTTGTTAATCCACTTATATTATGGAAAATAGGCATCATGAAATCCTTCTTGATGTGTTTGAATTAAGAGTTAATTCAAGTACCTAAAATATCCGAGAACCTAAGGGTCACACGTATAAAAGATCGGATGAAAAACAAGTGTGTATGACTTATTTTAAACAGGTCACGATCGTGGTCGTAGGCGAGGCATGCTGTAACATCCCCTCACCAATTGCTAGTGAACAGTGACATATGCATGCATTCATACATGCACATGCATAATAGATAA
>JANIIA010000008.1:10428480-10444854 GCA_027478495.1 Erythroxylum alaternifolium | reverse complement strand
TAAGAATGGAAATTGGAAGGCCTAGAATATATGGGAGAATAGCAGGTAAATCATCACTTGCTAAGGAAGGAATTGATGTAGGAGCAGGAGTAGTTGACAATGACTACAGGGGAACAATCTATGTACTACTAGTCAATCCAGGCAGAAAAGAATACTTTGTGGATGTTGGTGATCCTATTGCTCAAATAATATTTGAACAATACTTTGTGCCACAAGTACAGAAAGTAGAAAAATTATCTGACACGGAAAGAATGACAAGTGTCTTCACAAAAGAAAAAGAAAAAGAAGCTGTATTAACAGTATGCTCTGAGGAAGCTAAATCAGGTTTTCCCAGAAAAATTAATAATCAGCTTTATAACCTCACAGTAGGTTTCAAAATAGCTGGGTGCAAAGAATTTGAGATACAAGCTGTATTGGATACAGGTGCAACAAAATGTTGCGTAAAATTAGAAGCAGTACCAAAAGAAGCCATAGAAAAATCAAAATGGCCAGTATCTGTTTATGGTATCAATTCAATCACAACAGCTGAGTATAAGCTAAGAGATGGATTGATGATCATAGGCGAAAATAATTACAGAATTCCATTTACATTCTGTATACCTATGGATTCTCATGAGGGTATACAAATGTTAATTGGCTGTAATTTTATAAGGGCTCAACATGGAGGAGTCAGACTAGAAGGAACAACTGTTTCCTTCTACAAGAATTTGTCTACATTACAGACAAGCACAGAAATTATGGCAAAATATGCTATACCAGAATTAGAGTTGGAATCTGAAGAATATTATACCATTAAAGAAATGGTATATTATAACATTGGAAAAAGTATTCCACATTACTCTAAAGAAATTTCATAAAGAATTGGAAGAATTAGAATTCATTGGAAAGAATCCACAGAAACATTGGCTGAAAAATAAAGTGGTCTGTAAATTAGATATAATTAATCCTGATATCACTATTCAGGATAAGCCACTTAAGCATGTGACTCCATTAATGGAATCACAATTCAAGAAACATAAAGAAGCTCTGTTAACTCTTGAAGTTATAAGATCCTCTGTATCGAGACATAGGACTATGGCAATGATAGTCTATTCTGGAACTACAATAGATCCCATTATAGGGGAATCTAAACATGGAAAAGAAAGAATGGTCTTTGACTACAGAAAATTAAACCAGAATACGCATAAGGATCAGTATTCCTTACCAGGAATAAATACAATCCTTAAGAAAGTTGGCAATAGCAAGATCTATAGTAAATTTGATCTGAAGAGTGGATTTCATCATATTGCTATGGATCCAGAGTCTATACCATGGACAGCCTTCATTGTGCCTGATGGGCTTTATGAATGGTTGGTCATGCCATTTGGACTCAAAAATGCTCCAGCAGTATTTCAAAGAAAAATGGACCATTGTTTTAAGGGTCATGAAGAATATATAGCAGCTTATATTGATGACATCTTAATATTCTCAGAAATAGAAAAGGATCATAAGAAACATTTGCAAATATTCTTTAATATTTTTAAACAACATGGATTAGTTTTATCCAAAGAAAAGATGATTGTGGGAGTTCCTGAAATTGAATTTTTAGGAGCCATAATTGGAAACAGAAAATTAAAGTTGCAACCTCATATCATTAAGAAATTATCTGAATTTCCTGATGAGTAACTAAAAGAAAAGAAGGGTCTAAGGTCCTGGCTAGGAATTCTGAATTATGCTAGGAATTATATTCCAAAATTAGGAATATTATTGGGACCTCTGTATAATAAAACAGCACCAAATGCTAATAAAAGAATGTCCAACATGGATTAGGAATTAGTCAGAAAAATTAAGGCTATGGTTAATAGTCTACCAGAAATGGAGCTACCACCTCCAGGATCTTACATCATCTTAGAAACTGATGGATGTATGGAAGGATGGGGAGGAATAGCAAAGTGGAAAAGAAATAAATATGATCCTATAAATACAGAAAAATTTTTTGCCTACTGTAGTGGAAAATTTACAACCATAAAATCCACTATAGATGCAGAAATTGCAGCTTGCATTAACACACTCAATGCAATGAAAATCCATTATTTGGATCAGAAAGAAATCACATTAAGAACAGATTGCCAAGAAATAATTAGTTTTTATAATAAGCAATCACAGACAAAACCATCAAGAGTCAGATGGATTAATTTCACTGACTTTATCACTGGAACAGGAGTTAATATTATTTTCGAACATATTGATGGTAAGAAAAATATCCTTGCTGATCAATTATCACGCATTGTTAATTTATTGGCAGGTACAAAAGAATGGAACCAAGAAGACGACCAGGAAAGCAATCACGAGAAGATCAATCAGAATCAAAAAGAAATAATCCAGAATTTGCCTCAAGCTTTGGAGGAAATAAAAATGTTACAGAAGAAAGACCAACAGAAAGCTCAAATCCTACTCAACGGAATTTTTCGGGTTTCGTTCGATTAGTTGATTTAATGCAACAGAGATTGAAAGAAGCAGAAGGATTAAAGAAAAGATCTTCCTCAATCTTGCAGGAAGAAAGAAAGAAAAGAAGATTTTGTAGATTTGGCAAAACTCAATTGCCAATCTTAGAAAAAGATGACCCAACTGGGTATCGTCCTTTAGAAAATCTACCAATAGATGAACAACAGAAATGTCTTTTGGATGCACTTTGGCGCGCATCTAACAGTAAACAGAAGCATGACGCATGTTGTGCAACCCAGTGTTACTTTAGTAAAATCATGGAACCACCGCAAGGCAAAAGTTTCTCATATTATGCCTTAACTAATGGCCCTAGTAAAGGAATCTATTGTTATTATTCTACTCTATGCAGGACCATCAGCACCATGATAAAACCAAAATTTAAAGGATTTTATTCCTTTAATGAAGCACTCAATTATATCTGGAATTATGTTTCAAATCCTCAGGAAGAAATATTTATTGAAGACGAACCAAGAGCTGGACCACTAGTTGAGCAGTATGATCAAGAAATTAGGCGACTATCTCAAGAAGTTGGTGAACTAATTGAAACAATTCATGAACTAAAGCAAGAACGTCTGGAAGCTGATGTCACCAATGATGAAATGATAGTAAGCCAGGAACATCAAGGTCAGACTCAGGAATCTCTGAGTCATCAAGAAGAAATCATTCATGGTGGAGATACTATAGCAGGATCCAGTCAGAAAGAAGAAGGTCACGAGGACCGACGCAATCCAAGATATCTGAAAAGAAAATGATTCTTTCAGATAATGGAAGACAAAGAAATGATGAGATTCCTCATCAATCCACAGAAAATTGACATCTGTAAAAATTAGGTAGTACGTGGAAAGATGTTTCCACTTAAGTACTGTTTAAGGCTTGTCGTTTATAATAATATAAGTAAATGGCAGACAAAAGCTAATAGAATAATTAGGTGGGAATTGAATTACTTGCCTATGGGGCCCAATGTGCACCCGGGGTAATTATTCCATTACCAATTATTCATTTAGCTAATTAGTATAAATAGGTTTGTTTGTAATCTAAGAAGGCATCGAAGCACCGAACAACGCTTCAGAACTTCTTTCTCTAAAGTCTGTCCTGTAAAAATCTTTCGTTTTCAATCAATAAAAAGTTGTTAGTTTGTTCATACCTACTTTGCAATACTCCCTTACTATTTTGTGAAATACGTAAGCTTGCAAGATCCATCTGGGCTTTTCTCGCGTTCTTTCTTGGTATCAGAGCTCCAGTTTATTATAAGGTATGAGTAACTAATTAATTTAAGTTTAGCTGTTTATTTAAGTTTGATAAAAATTGTTTATATTCGTTCTTTTAACATTTAAGTTCTTTTACTTCCATGGATTTATCGATGTTTGGTAAAGCAGCATGTCAGGATATTTTGACAAAATTAGGGGATTAAAGTTGATGATCAAGGATCATGAGCGTCATATCTCTATTCTTCTAGATCTTATAGAAAGAAATGAAGTAAGACTAGAAAAATACAGACAAATACTTGAAGATCCAAATCTTACCAAGGACCCAAATCATCCGAGTTTCAGAGAAGTAGAAAGTCTTAAGCAAGACGTCTATTATCAGCTTGGAGAAACAAAACACTTGATCTATCTCTGTAAACAAGACCTTGAATCTATTTACAGAAGGATTAAGCTTTATAGGTCTTTGATGATACCTTATATTAGCTGAAATTTGTAATTTGTTTCTTTCTCCATTAATAAGATATTTGACTACGCCGTGAGGATTGAAGAATAAAAGTAGAGTACCTGTTAGGCCAAGGAAAGGCATGTGAAAGGGAAATTGAATTCTAAATCTATAACGGGAAAGCACTTATCGAATTAATTGAGAAAGTAATGAGTGATAAATTACAGCAATCAATTGAAAGGTATTGGCAGAACATTTTAATTTTGGATAGTCCATTTCTTCAGCCATTAAAGCATATTCTTTCTTATTTTCTGTATTTTCTGGGATAGTTTGTAAATACCATGGTAGTTCTTCTTCGTCATCTTCTTTATTTTCTTCTTCACAATCCCAACCAGTTACAATTACTGGTTCTTCCTTTTCAGGAATTGTGTATTTTACCATGTATTTACAGTCTTCTCCAAGATAATCCCAAATTATTCCCTTTTTCCTTTCTTGCTCAATAAAATGCTCAGGTAACATTCTATTTATTTGCCTTATTTCTTGATGACTAATTTCTTCTTCAAATTCTTCATGTAGAAGAACATTTGCTGTTTCTATTTCTTCTTCTGAATTTTCTAGATCCTGATTATCCATATTTATAGGCTGGGCTGGGCCTCTATTTCTGTAGCCAGTAAATCTGATACTCGTTGATCCATTCATTATTTTCCCAAATACTAGCTTTATTAGGGACTCTAGCTATTGAGCCTGCGGGAGGTTTTATATTCCACCTTTCACCTTCCATATACTGCGTTGAATAGGCTTCTCCTGGAATAGCTTTTACTCCATGACTAGCTAGATATTCCACTAGATCAGTAACATTGTATCTAAATGCCGCATAACTTGTATTTGTCAATCTGGCAACTATTGACCTTGTTATGAGCAAATTAGATTCTCCTCCTATCCATGTCTCATAGCCCATCGTTTTAACAACAATTTCTATATGATTATAGAAATCAACTATGGACATCATTTGATCTGGCAAGAAGTATACTAATTCTGTTCCATTAGCCAAATCTATTTCCATTTGACCTAGAATTCCCCTTGTATCTCCCCACCTAGTGTCTCTAATAACAACTAACACCTTTACACCGGCTTGTTTTCTGTGTAAAGCATGTATTCTTATCATAACCATTCCTAGGTGAATATGCTGTAATCCATGCTGTTGTAGTCTTCTATAAGACTCTTCTGTTATTAATTTCATTTCTGCTTGATCATCAGGATTAATGATCAGTTTTCTTTCTTCTGAATAGTGTTGATACACTTTGTGACATGGTTCTGCCCAATTAGTAGTGTATAATACCTCAGCGGGTACTATTCTTGCTCTTTGTCTATTTGATAGTCTTAACTGTTCTTCTGGATTTAAATCCATTTCCAAGGCCCTAAGCCTATTTTTATTTCTTCATCTTCCAAATGGAAGTCTTTGTGATGCATTAGAAATGGCTTGTTGCCATCTTCTATAATCACGTATTTGATCTTCCGTTGTAGGAATCAGCTGAGTATTTTCTGTATTTCTTACAGGAATTAATCCCCTGTTTAATTCTGTACTTTGTCGTGGTTCTGTTAGGCTAAAACTTTGTCTAGCTTCTGTTCTACTCATTTTGATTTTGATCTTATGAGTTTAGCTTTTTCTTTATCAAAGATTTCTTGTGGATTTTGGTAATGATATACCTTTCTTGTAATTTGCGGTGGTAAAGATTCACCTTTTTCTGATATTTGTATTATGTTTATTCCTTGATTCAGTTGTTCAAGGATTTCCTTAATTTTGTTGTCCTCAGATACAACTTCTTTCTTTTTAGCTAGAGAATTTTCTAACTTTTCTAATTTCTGTGATATCTTGATTAATAAGTAAATCAAGATGTTGTTTTGTTTTACAAGTATTGGGGCTGCTTTGGCTATCGAAATTCCTTCTTCGATTTTCTTAAAACCTTCAGCCGGAACTCCTAATAATTCTGTTGCACTTAAAGCTTCTTTATATTCTTCGTCCTGTGAAGCTGACAACCAGGACATTAAAGAAGTTTCTGGTGCAGAGTTTCAATCAACTCTTCCACCTTCTATTGCCTCTTTTCCAAATTCTTCAACGTTTGGCTAGTTGTATTTTCAGATCTGATCGCTTGTTCAAATGTGGACAGGCTTCTGAGTTTTCTGTTAATAACTTCTAAAAGTTCTAACTGTTTTTCTTGTTTTTCCAAATTTTCTTTCACAAACAGAAAATATTTTAAACTAACCTTTGAAAGTAATAAAAGACGATCATACACAACATTAATATTATGCAAAGTATTTAACTGCAAATCACACAACAAGTTTAACTGTCTATTGTCAGAATGATAAACATGTTTAAATCCGTCTTTATAACAAGAAAATTCTATTCCTTCGATGGATTGTTTTTCAGACTTTGGTTCAACAGCTAGATCCAGATATTCTAAACTTTTTCTGTTTTGCCAATACCTTTCAATTGATTGCTGTAATTTATCACTCATTACTCTCTTAATTAACTCGATTAGTTAGCTCAATGGTAAGAGGCGTAAAGAAAACCGTGAGGTTATGGTTTCGAGTAGCCGCTGCGTCGGTCAATTCTCGACATAACCAAAGCGGACAGTTCCTTTGGTGTGGGCCGGTAAACTTTCGGGTAGCCCACGGGCGAATTCTCGACGGGACCCAACAATATCTCATATTTGATCTCTAAAATTTCTCAAAATTTATAATTAAGTCCAATTTAATTAAAATTGATTTTTCCTTAACGGACAGTTCTTTAATGTATGATTATTAGGTTCTTAATATATTGATAATGATTATAAATTGTAATTCTTATTCACAATTAGAATTCAATAAAATAAAACACCATTGAGTTTATCTTTAATTCTCTAATTAAATAATTTATAATCATAAATTAAGATTGAAATCTAACAATATGTCATAACCACTTAAATATTAGAAATGTAAAGGTGGTTTGAATTAACCTGTTTAAGTATGTTATGATATATAATTTAATCCTTTCATTATCCAATGTTTTAATTGGACAAAGTATGTATATAGTGTCTACTCTTTTCACTCAATCATGTTCGTTCTTGCTAATTAGTAATTGATTTATAATTGATATTTGAAGACGTCTTTTCAAATGTCAATTCACTCTGACTAGAGAATTCCATAAATCACTACTAATAAAAAACAGTATAAAATTCTCTATAATTACTTTATGATGACGAATTCTTTATTGACTTGCTCAAATATCTCCATATAGCTTATACTACATCTAAGTACTACTGACTGAATTATCCTAGGATAGTTCATAAGTAGCATCGAAACACAGTAATTCTCACATGAGATACCTTGGTAATCTCAAATCTAATGTTCAATTATATAACCATCATTACGAGGAAATCCACAGATACATAAATACTATTCCATTTGTGGTCCTCATAGTTGGGTCAGTTCAATAATTTTTTTTGTAATAAGTACCCACAAATTAGTTTAAGTATCTTTATACTTTAATTTATGAGATCAATTACTTTCTTCGTAAGAAAGAAATATAATGTATGCTAGTCTTACTATTTCATCGATATCCTATCTTGATAAAACTACAATTATGAACATTTAAAAATATTACATAAATGTAAATTAAATTTTATAATTATGATCTCATCATAATTTAAATTACATAGTAATCATTCTAGAAATTTTACCTTTAGTATTAAAATATCAAATGTAATTAATACACAAAGATAAATAATCTCTTTATTAATTATTTTGTCCCTAAACTAGCATAAATTAACACAATCACCGAAGAAATAAGTAGTGTTGGCTCTTTTGCGTTTCCAGTAGGCGCGATGTAAATGATTCAGTGGTTAGTCTGCGATTGGTTATGCTCCCACAATGGTCAATAAATATCTTTTTGCATTTCAGATAGCTCAAAAATGGTGGTGGTAAATTCGAAAGACGAAATCAAAAACTAACCATTCCAATTCCTAGCAACGGATTGGATCAAAGGGGACGAGAAGACGAGCGAAGTATACAATAAATGGTACCATGATACGAGTATAGCGGAAATCATTTATATAACTATTCTATTCCACTGAAAATGTTTTAGCACGTAAAAATCCGAGATGATGAAGGGAATTCCACTCTTTGCAAATATACTAGGTTTTTGAAAGAGATTAAAATCCTTGTAAATACAAAGCCCTTGCTTAATCAAACGGTTATCTTGAATGGTTTTTACCTCCCTCACTTAGTAAGTGCCCTTGCTTTTACAACTGGAGGCTGTGGTTTTAACTTCAATCAATAGTGTCAAAGACCTGCCACGCAGCCCACATATATAAGCAACAAAGAAATGCTGGAGCAGTAGACGTCAACATGTCCACAACCAATGAACTCCTAAGTTTTAATATTTCATAGATTGTTTCAAGCAAACATGTAGTTTATTCGCATGGACACCAGAAAAAGATGTTATAGACATAAAAGAACACCAAAATTACCGCTCCATAACATCCCTCAATTGGAGACTAATGGTGCTGTTCCAGGAACTTGGCTGCCAAAAACCTTGGCAATCCTCTCTGTGGGAACCAAGGGTAAATACAAGGATACCCTGTATCCTTTTTCAGCGGTGAGAATCACTGTTTGGTTGTACTTTTCAGAAAAATAAGCTGCAGCTGGTACAACAACCTGTGCAACTTGAGGAAAGAGAGGAAGCTGATTGAGTTTGCGCCAAGCTGAAACTGCACATTGTTCTGCTTTTAGTTCATACTTGGTATAAAGGTCTTTGGCCATAGGCTCATACTTCGAGTATACGGTTTTTGCAAATTCAGTAGCAGTTTCCTTCACACCAGTGCGCTGAACTTCAGAAGTCACTGATCGAGCAACCACTGGCGCTTTCTGTGCTGCCGATAAGGCTTGGGAGGATACCTGCTTGACAACTGGTGGCACACGACGGTCCAGTTCAATGACGGATTCATCCACCTGCAACCAATCAATAGATGGTTTCTAGCCACAAATCACTCTAACAACTAAATTGGACACAAGCACAAAATTCCAGAATTTAGTTACAAGCTTTGAGCTCAAAGTGTCAGACTTGAGCGTATCAATAACATCTAGCAAATGATGAATTCTTCTTTAACAATCAAGAATCAACAAGGTTAGCTTTGGCTTATCAGACATCATCTTTTGCTTCCTAAAAAAGGAAAACAAGTCACAGCAAAACTATCAAACTAAGCGTAAAGCACCACAAGTACATAGATCTGAAGAACTCAACGAGCAGAAGCACAAAATGTTAATTCAACCAATAGCCCCCTACCACCAATCATGCAACAAGTATTAATGTAATGTCGAATTCAAATATAGACTCAACAACAGATGCCAAAGCGGCGATTGTTAAGCAAATGCTGCTGCAAACTCATCTTAATTATCAGAGATTAATTTCACGGAAAGACAAGCTAAACCCAAAACTATATTTCCACCAGTTCCCAATGTATGATCATCTCAAGTGTCAACTTACAGGTTTTTCTTGGAAAAAATCACGTGTATTTTATCCCACCCGTACTAACAAACGTAATCATCATACCCAATCAAGTTTTGCATGACAAACCTAAAATCCAATAGCCAGAGAAGTCATAACAGCACCTAATCCACAAGGGCGATATTTGCAAACTAAAAAGGACTCACCTTTCGATCAACAAACTTGAGGAGTTCAATAGGGACATCATGGAATTTGTCGTAGACAGGTCCCACAACATTTTTGACAGTGCCCTCAACGGTCTCAACACCAGGCTTCAAAGGACCGGACTTGTCCTTGGCGTAAAGGTAAAGATTGGCGAAGGTCAGCACTGCATGAATAGCAGCGACTTGTACAAACTCCAGATACTTGAGCCTCGGTTCATCTTCCTTGATCTTCTGAACAAAACAAGATAAACCCAGAAAAAATATCAACAAACAAGTCAAGAAATCAAATCAAACACATACACATAAAAGAAGAGAGACGAGCAGAGAAAGATGGCCACCATCTGTTCATGCGATGAGTTGAAGTTTCCTTGTTCAGCCATTTCTTTGATCGAAATATGTGAAACCAAATTGAGAATGGAGAAGAGTTGTATAATGATGGAATTGAAAGGGGAAGGACTTTGGGTTTCTGAATTCTGATGGAAAAGGAAAGATATGGAGTAGAAATTTTATAGGAGAAGAAATGGTGGGAAATCGGGTCTCTTCTGACCTATTATTGGTTAACCAACGCGTCGTCAACGCCTAGTCTTTGAATCTTCAGTGTTAAGCTTTTATATATATTTTTTCTATTTGTGTTTCTTAGGGGCTAAGTTCTCAAGTGACTGTCCAACAGAATGTAATAAATGGCGTTAGAATAAACCCGCGACTTTAGGCATAAAATTTTCAGTTCACATATATATGTATTTTTGCTTCAGAAGATAATATTATTTTATATCTAAATTGAGGTTTGATCATTGATGAAAGGACCCCGATTCACCTTTGAAAATTCGTTAGTAGTCAAATGCTGCTGACGCACGACGAAACAAGGTACAAAATGCACCCGGATACTTGAAACATGAGGAGTTGTTTATTGAGAAGTTAAGAGAGTGGAATTTGACTTCATATTTAACGGAGTAAGTTTCGAAACAAAATATCAATTAATTAGGGGTAAACCCTCAAATTAGGGCAAACTTTTTGAGTTTGATCAATTTAAGCTTAAATTTTTAAGCTAATTAATAAAGCTTTAAATGTTCTCGAGTCTGCTCAATGTTAGATTATTTTAAACAAAAATTAAAAGATATCATACACGCACCGTTATGTATAAACCAGTTTGTCTTTAAATGTCACGTTAAAAACGCACGTAGCTTACTTGGATTTTCAAAAAAGAAAAAAATCATTTCAGAATCTGAAATCTATTTCTAATACTTGGTATATTTACCCACTCTCTCTCTCAAACTTACCCAAATCTTATCTGGCATCTCGCCTCCTTCCCTCCACTACCAATCACTCCATAGGCATCAAACGAAGAGTATTTCCCAATTGTATCCAATGAATTCTGTTTTTCCTTTTTGTCTCTCTCTATTTAAAAAAAATTGAAAATGAGGAAACATAACATGATATTTGCAAAATAGAAAAATAAAAAATATTTTCTGTTATTGAACATGTGATCGCATTCTTCTGATGTCATCATATAACTTGATTGAATCACACATTTTGTTGTAGTTAATTTTGCTGGTTAATTCTCACCTAGAAATATTTGAGGAAAACATTGGTACGAGTTGCATAACTACTGATAAGGTTCTATAATATAGTTCATATGTATAATTATGGCTTAAACGATCCATCTTTCGCATTTTTTGGTAAATTTTAGTGACATCTTGCTCATTCATGGGTTAATACTACAGTTCTTCTTAGATTCAAGAATTTTAAGCTAATGCATATTTGATTAAATAGGCTTGACATTTCATGTCTCAACTTCAACTTTTCAAGGTTTAGAGAATGGTTTCCCCTATTAAGGATGGTGAATGTCTATCATGGCTTGTATTTTGTTCATTTTCAGTCAAGTTTGTTAACTTTGTAGTCTTTTTCAATTACAGTGGCACTTATTCACAGTCAGAATCCTGTCCTCCAATCCAAAAATGTAGGAGCTAAAGTAGCAAGAATGATGACTGAGATCATGTAGTTGTTATGACTCACATTCTATCACATAAATTAGCAAGTTGAAATTCAATTACTTATACACAAAAAGTAAAATGATGATCTTCATCTTTTTCTTTTAAAGCTTTGCAGTTTGTCAAATGTTAAATTGTGTTCATAGGTTTGGTTTGTTCTTAATCGTTGTCACTAGGGATTAGTTATCATGTAATGTTTACTCGGGAAGTTCTTGTAACTGCTCTATTTTGGTTGAATGTTCATTTTCTTTTGGTCAAGAAAAGTACAATCATTTGAGGGAGAATATCCAAAGAACTTTGTTCATGTCTATTAGCATAATTTGAATCTACATGGTGCAATAAACAATTGGATTTTCAAGTATAAGATGAATCAATATCAAGCTAAAGCTACAAAAAAATCTTTAATCTTTGCGAACCTGAAGAAGATAGTTGTGTTATGCTCTTTCATATATTCAATCTCATTGCCTAAAATTCTTACCTGATGCCTATATCAAACAGAATTACAGGCAAATACCACAATGTCGGGTTAGCTGAAGTTTATGTAACTATTTTATAGGTGTAGTTTTGATTAATTGATTACTTGTATAAGGGTAGGTACAAATGGATATATATAACTTGGTTCCTTACAATCTTTTAAGACTTACGCGCTTGATATCGATCATCATTAAGGTGCAGTGTTTCATGCTTTAATAGCCAATTGGTTCAATTTTGACAGAACTATAAACCTAAGCATCTTATTTCATAGAACTCTTTCCTCTAAAGGATAATATGAATTCCAGGAGTTGCTATATAACTTGCCCTATATGCATTTATTTAGTTATCCTCCTACACTATAGATAGATTTTGCTTTCATATTTAAGTTAATGCGTTATCTTAAGGAGCTAAAATAGCTACTGGCAACCCTAGAATGATGTAAGTTTCTCCAATGAAATATATTTCATCGAATGACCAAAATAAAGTAATCGTGTAAAGATATGATATTCAACCAATCCATTTTAATTCACAACAAAAACTCATTTTTTAATATGTACACTCAGCTTATAATATACTATATAATAGTAAAATTTTGTTTTACATAACTCAGGCAGCCTACTTTTTAATCTAAAAAACTATTGTCAGCTATTAAACTACTAGGTTGAATTGCATTAAATTCTACAATTAGCTATACGGATCAAAAGATCATTTATATAATAGTGTGTCAATATTTGTTCTTCTTTTCTTTACCTGCAAAACCATCTTCAGAATTCAGTAACTTAAAGTGATCAATCATATATCTTACTTCTCAATACATAAAGATGTTTATCTTACTAAAAATATTTGATTTTAATGGACATCGAAGTGATGATGATCCCTTCACTTTGAGCTCACTAAGGTGTATGGTTGGTTTCTGACTAAGTGGAAGACTACTACTCTCTCCAGCCGAAATGTTTGGACCCTTTTGAACCCTATCTTGGTAAATCGCTAGCGGTGCAAGCTTTAGTTGAGGCATGTTTTCCATTTGAATGAATCACTTATCCTTTTGAAGATTAGACAACATCTCAAACTGTAGCATAGAAGTTTATGTTGATTAATCTTTTAATTTTGATCGTGCGTCGTTGTTTCGACCCTAACGTCTTCCGAGACTCCTCCGTTTTTCGATATTAACCCTAAAACACTAGCAAACATATCAAGTACCTCAAAAATATAATATTTAAGCTTAAAAGCTTGTACTAACCCATAAAACACTTAAACACAAATAATTAATAAACTAACACAATTCTAACCTAAACATATACTAAATGATCGAATTAATGGCTAAACACATATCAAACTTTGCCCTAAAACACGATGCAATTTACACTTATCATCATCCCCACATTTAAATGTTTTCTTATCCTCAAGCAATCAAAACAACAAACAACATAAAACCATAAAGCACACAATGCAATAATGAGGCAATGGCTTCTACTTCATAAAACAAATTTAACTCTAAACACATTCATTCAAGTTGTTCCAAATTATTAACATGCAAAATCTGTGTCTAAGAACTCTGGACTAAATATACATATTAATCAAAACTTAAATGTCAAGTTTATTCACTCCTTTCAATTGTACACACACATTAATAATTATTTGGTCAATCAAACCATGTAACTAATCCTAAGTATGTTTTCATGAAAAGTTAAGCTACTAACAAGTTTGGTAGATTTATTAGAACACTTTTGTTTTTACTTTTTTGTGGACATGGACTTAGTCTTTTTACACGTAGACAAACATTGGTGATGAATGTCGATCCGGTTACTCAACTAAGTCATGTTTTTATTAAGTTGTTTAGTTGGAACGTCATTATAGCCTTTTAACGCGAAGGCACACATTTGTAATGCGTGTTGGTTCAGTTACTCAGCTACATCACGTTCTCAACTGACTACTAGCTGTATTCATAACTCGAAAGCCAGTGGAATAGTTATTTATTTAAAATTTACAAACACATTTTTTAATTAATTAATACCTACCTTGTTGCTTTAGCTACTCGTTTTCATGAAAAAATACTAGCAAAGCTACTTAGTCGAAAGATCTAAAATTATGAATGAATGTGACAACTTATAGGGTGATAAACTAACACTAAATCCAAACTAACATATTTTAGCCAAAGAACTTGAATCATTAATTTCTCAAGCTAATAACTCTTCACAACCTAATAGATTATGCTCAAAATTAAATCGATTTCATTCCATTTAAGCCATTAATACATTCACACAATTCACAATATGCAACCTAAACACACTAACATAACCATATGCAAAATTCACACTCAAGCAAAACACACGACCCTCCCCACACTTGAATAACACATTGTCCTTAATTTAAGAAGGAGACAAACAAACACGCACAAGGGGGAATTTAAACATAATATATGAAAAGCAAAAACAACAGCAGAAACTAAATGGGTTAGAACACGAACTTATGGTGATGGAGGTGAGGATGTTGTCAGAGATAGAGACCCAATGCGCTTGACACTGAGCTGGGTTTCCTTTCTTATAATTGATTCAAAGAGAATAAGAGAGTTAGCAATCCAACCATTCCACATCATTACAAACTTATTTTGGAATTTAAAACAAACCTAACTATACAATAATTTAAATCTAACTACTAAACGTACTAATTTAGGGTCATTAGCTTGACCTTGCATCGTTGGACGCTCAACCAGGATCAATTGTAAGTGGCTTGCTTCCACCCTTCTCGTTCAACATCAATTTTATAGCTTGTGAGTAAGCTGCAAATTGCAAAATGATCAAAAGGACAATATTGATAAAGTTAAGAAAACCAATTAATTTTAATAATGTCCTTTTCACTAATAAACTGTTAATAAAATAGGGAATATTGAAACTCCCTGAATCTTCTATTAAATCTAGCAGTTTGTTTGGTAAAACGGTGAGCTGCTCTTGTTCTTCCTTAGTCACTCCCTTTTCTTCTTCTTTTGATTCATGAACAGAGACTTTCATAGCTTCTTCAAACTCGATGTCTGTTGTCTTATGTTCTTCATCCTCATACTCTTTTGAAGATTTAACATCATTAACTCTTATGAATGGTATTCTCGACGGGTAAGGCAGGAGAGGAACATAAGGAGGGTCCTCATTCTTTTCTTCATCCTTTTTCTACTTCTCTTGGTTTTCTACAGAGTCAGTTTCAGCTAGTCTATTTATTGGTTTTCCTAACTCTTTCCTACTCCTAAGTGTGATAACCTTAACTTGCTCTTTTGCATATACTTCGATGTTGCCCGAAAGACTTCCCACACTTTTTTGTAGATAACACATTAGCAAGTTGTTCCACTTGAACCTCTAGGCTGAGAATAAAAATGGCAGGAGTCCTTGTTACTTGCTCAATTTGCTCTTCTAACCTCTTCTGGGCCTCATCCATACTTATGAGCTTGTCTATGATCTTGTCCAATTTGGAATCATAATCATTGTATTTATCCTGTTGATATCCACGTTATCCTTAATTTCTAAACTAAATCTCAGTGTTGTTAGACCAATGAATTTTTGGGTGGTTATGCCACCCCAAATGGTATATGCTGGAATAAGAATTGTTATCTCCCTGACCAACTTGTGCTTCATTAAAGTTGAATTGCTCCACGTTGTTGTTTCCCCCTGAGAAGCAATCAACTGCGATATAGCTCTCTTGTCCATATGACTCATATTCATGTTGCATTACCGTGACTGGAGAGGAAGACATGGCTTTCAGGCTATTCAATTGCTTGGTTAGATTGTCGATCTCAGTCTACATTGTTGTCATTAAATTTGCAGTAACAATCGTTCCTCCTAGGTCCTTTAAGGTTGACTGTTGTCTACTTCATTTTGATGTTTAAAGACAACTAATGTATGCCATGTCTTCTAATAGATCGCGTGCTACTTGATCGGTGTGTGGTTGAGTCTTTGGATCAATCCCTTGAAAACTGAATCAAAAATTTAATTCCAAGGATTGCAATATAGAGTGCAATCCCGGGTCATCTCACTTAATCGGAACCTAGAGCAAATGATCTAAGCTAGCCTCATTGTCATGAAATGCAAACTAATTAGTTAAGAGTGGG
>JANIIA010000008.1:10402254-10417995 GCA_027478495.1 Erythroxylum alaternifolium | reverse complement strand
ACTTAATATTTGAACTTTTTTTACTGCATGACAATTAAGGGTGTTACAACCTTCAGTTAAGCAGAAGCAATTGCTAGCATTGGCAAAGGTGTTTTGTATGGAATGACACTGAAATACTTTCAAGTATAATAATACAATTTTCTTGTCTTTCCTTACATTGTTATGAACCTATATTCCATTTCACAAGTAATGGATGCACACAATCCATTTTCTGTTAGTAAGTTGGCACTCGTTTGAAGGCATATGACACCAATCAAAAGTCATATCTATCAGTTGACTAGCCTCAAAGAAAAATAAAGAAAACTTGAAGACACTCATTTAGAAAATGAGAAGGCACTATTAGCAGAAGAAAGGAAACAAGCAACCTTTAGAGATTCAGCAGTTCCTCATGACTACTGTTCTTCATAGTATGGAGGTGTTGACTGAACACATAAGTCATTTTCATCGGTTCCATCATCACCATCATCATCCTCAACTGCATCTACCCAGTTACTAGGGTGACGTTGCGAAAAAACATGGACATTAGTTTGTGACCTATCTGAGACCAGAAAGTTGCAAATAGATGAGCTTACAACAAAAGGAGAAAATTCTCAAATGTTTATTTCCAAAAATCAATCAATGAGTGCTAACCTTGGACATGCCCACCATGATCTTTCTCCATTTGGTGGCAGCTAATTTTTGCAGTCAAGAAAGTGTAACATAAAACAGAAATCATGAAGTTCAAGTAATAACAGTGTATTCAATTATATGGTGCAATCAGGCCATATATAATCAATTCCAAGTGTAACAAAAGGTAAGTAGGAGTATTATCCAGTCAGACTTCTTGTTAAAAAGAAAAAGAATGATTCTTGGATCTAACAGCAGTACTTTAATGTCCTGGATGCATGAATAAACATTTTAGCAATAAGAGGGAAGATGTATGAGAAAATACTTAAGTAGTCTAAGAAGGCTGACAAAACTTGAATAGAAAAACTACGAAAGCAAAACGTAATATCCAAGATACGAGTTAGGATCTGCAAGGACATTTTCCCTTGTAGTTGAATCTTTTGATACTTGCATTGTCTTAATCCTATGAATTTCCCTCTCCTCACTAACATCCAAAGTTCTTTCACCTTGAGCCCGTCTTTCTTCAGTGACACCACCACTTCTTGCTCCACCCCCTGCACAAATTTGAAGTAAATAAGTGTTTGAAGCACAGAAGTATCATATGGCAAATGAATCAACACAGATTTTACCTGAAAGATCTGACCAAATTTTTGTATGAGCAGATGGATGCTCGGAGGCATTTACTCTGCACCTCTCTTCTTGTCCTTGAGACCCGATTCCATGCATAGCCTGACCATGCATTGTTCTGGGTTGTTGGAGAGGATCTGAGATATTTCCTTCGTGAAGCTGGGATATAAGCATAGTCGCCAATACAAGTGTAGCATCAAAGTTTGACGTTGATCCATCATCTAGACCAAATTGTGGTGCCATTAAAATAGGCCTGTTTTCATTGCATGATGTTTTCCAAGATAAGAGCCATCTTATAAATAATTTAGTCAACAACATAGGTGAATTCATATTGTTACAGAGTACAATTTTCTGCCAAAATTTCAAGCAAACACTAAGGACATTAATGATAATGATAGCCAACGCCTCTGCATTAATGACAACCACCAGTGATGCCCATATTATTCTCGTTTAAAGGAATGTAATCAACTAAGGACCAAACTCTTAACTGCTTCACAAAACTAGAATCATACAAGTTCCATTTCAAATTTGATAACAATCAAAGAAAGTGAATGATGGAAATTTTTGTTTCAAGTGAGATACTATGTTCAGTGATGGATGGTGAGATGTTATTTGTTGGATAAGATTTGTGGACTTATTCGGACGTTCAATGTGATAGCATATGGTCCACATTAGGAATTGAATTGTTTTTCTTTATTGATTTATTTCTTCTTCTTAATAAAGGTCCAAAACAGTATCATTGGACCAACCCACAAATGCTTGTTTCAGTGAAATGCAGATCTAAGGAAATGTATGCCTATAGCTAAATACTTCAATGGCTGCTGCTTATAAACGCACAATTTTAGCTCTGATTGACGGAAAGCAAGGTAACAAGTCAGTGATATCTACTATTTTTATCTCTCATAAGTATGTTTTATTAGACTTCCAGAGAGTCCCAAATCGCATACTGTGCAACTCTCAAGGCATCATTTCTTTCTCTTTGCAATGGTCTTAATGTACCAAATTAACACTTAGTGTACTGCAGAGCCATGAATGTAACCCACTGAGAGTCTGAACTTTAAAAGATTCTTACTTTCCAGCTTTCTCAAAGTACAAATGAATGTCAACTTCACAACCTTCACAGAAAGACAGGAATGCCTGCAATTCAAGATACACAGACAAATAGATGAACCAAATTGTTCATTGAACTATATACTGTACCCAGAAACAATATGTCAGGACTGCCTTGATAACAACAATGATTAGGATGTAAGAGTTTTTTCTTACAAGGTGCCATTGGTTATTACTCAAAAGTATTAACACTTTATTCAACAAATGTAATTAAAAGTAGCAGGTAATATTGAAGGGCTTGGAAATTGCACCTTCAATTCCTTCATACCAAATGTCACATCTACAGGATCTCCAATGTGAGTATAATGAACAAATTCTTCTGTGGGATCTATCCAGAGTTGAGTATGCAACGAAGAATCATTATCTGTAGTTATAAGATTATAACATTAATATCTAATTTGCGACAAGTCACCAATTCAAAACAAAGAATCCGTATCTGCAGTTAGAAGATTACAACATTAATATCCAATTTGTGACAAGTCATCAATTCAAAACAAAGAATCATTGTCTGCAGTTAGAAGATAACAACATTAATATCCAATATGTGATAAGTCACTAATTCAAAACAAATGAACTACTCACCTTTGGTAGGGTCTATATAACTTCTAAGTTCAACAGCTTTTCCTCCTACTTCACTTGCAGCATCGGAAGGTAAAGAAGTAGTTTCCGTTGCAATTATAGTAATCTCCTGGAGTGATGATTGAAAATTACCCAGCAATCTATTGAGGTCCCGAGGCCTCACTACTAAGCTGGTAGGGAATCTTCTCCTATCAAGGGATAAGTGTTGAATGTCGGGGTCAACATTGCAAGTAATCCAATAGGTTTTTCTTGAACCTGTGGCATTATGAATTGGTTTAAGCCTACAAGGAATTGAAGAGATGCACCTTAACAAGATAAAGAAGACTGATAGAGGCAAGTGCAAAGTAGAAATGACAAGACTAGAATATATAATTTGAACCAAAAGACCCTATACCTTGGAGCTTGATGAATTTTTTTAACTAGCTAACAATAAACCATATCTCCACATAAATTCAAAAGATGTATGACCATCAACCACTGAACACCTACCACTACAAACCAGATAAAAAGCCGACGTCTCATCCCTGGGTGTTGACCTTTATTAATTAACTAAACAGAAACTTTACCACTGAAGCATTCCAAAGTCCACTGCACTTTTGATGCATCGGGATCAGGCAACTGTACAGTGAGATGATCAATGTTTGCAATTGGCGTCCTAAGAACAGAACATAATGCCTGAATTCCACACCCATTTCAGTAAGGATAGTAAAATTTGACAATTCCAAATCCCATCCTAATGAAAGTTGAAGAAAGGATAACAATCAAACCTTCAAAAGAAGGCTGCACTTTACTTGATTACCAGATATAGTGTAAGTATCGAAGAAGCTAGGCTTGAAATTAATAGATTGATAGGCAGATCGTGATGAATTTATGGTGTGAAAAGCGAGCTGTAAATAAACCGAAAACATAAATAACATAAAACTTGATTGAACACTCGATTCAAACTAAGCTGAACCAAAGTAAACGAATACTTTCACTTACCATTCAAAACCTAGAACCATAGGTTCAGATACAACTAACATTAACACATTAGAAGCAGTTGATGCAAGTAAAATCAGCAATGAAGTAACTACGTTTTGGGGTGCGAGGGGGGTGTACGGAGAAAGGGAAATTAGGGAAAATACCAGAGAAGGAGAGGCTTGAATGTCAAGTTCACTGCCAACGCGTGCTAGGCACGTGATAGACCTGGCCAAAGTCTTCAGGGCGTTGCCGCTCACACTAAATTCCATCTCCTTCCTTCTCTTTTTCCGAGAACTTGGCGGGACAGGTAACTTCCAAGTACCCCAACCTTGCTCTGTCTGTTCTGTCTACCTCTGAATGCCTTTGCTTTACTCACCTCATATAACGCTATAAATGCATCCTTATTCCTCCATTCCAATAACCTAATTTAACCTGTTTAGCGCACAATATGACGTAGTTTTGACTTGAACATTAATACTTAACAATAACAAAAATTCAATTGTAAATTCAGCAATACGCAATTTTACTTTTAATTAATAGAAATTAAATTCTTAAATAATAAAATTTAAAATTTAAAATATAAATTTTCATATTCTATTATCATTATTTATTTACTAAAAGTTTTAATTTCATGATACTTATATCAATATCTTTGGATTTTGAATTTGCGCTTATGATGTAATCATGCAAGTATGTCTTCATGATGTGGGCCCTTTGAAAAACATGGACTTTTGGAAGATTTGTTATCCCATTGCATAATATTCTTTCCGATAACTATATTTGTGCCTCTTGACAATATAAGCTTGTTTTTATGCAATCCTTAAATTTTGAAGTGATGATATTTCGATGAACATGCTCATTCTTGTGGTACAGGGCTAATGTTTAAGGAAGGCGGATCTTCCTTGGATTGCCAACCTTTGATTCTTTCTTTATGCAATTCATATGTACAACGGTCTTTCTCTCTATTTTGCAAGCGAAGCAGTTGGATCAAGATGAAGTTCCCCTTCCCAAGGTATGTCTAAACAACTTCATAGTTACGTAGGATTTATATTATGAAATGGAGGAAAATTTGTAATGAGATAGAAGGCGGAGGTGGTGAAATGATTTTGGAGTTCTGTGATGAAGAGAGGTATCAAGAATTTTGAAGTGATTTTATACCATATCATTGAAGAATGTCCTGCTATGTGCTCATATTCTTATAAATAACCCTATAGCTTGTGTATGTGCAATTATTTTATTCTCTATTTTAATACAAATTGGAGAGTTTGAGCAAACAAAACCAATAAGCGGACATTTAATGAAACCTGCCGTCATCTCATGGTAAGAATTTAGATCTATAAGAGAACATGTTTTTGTAGACTTAGTGAAGTGAGCATTTACCATGAAAACTTTATATGTGGCCTAAGGTTACCACTTAATGACTTCTATATCAAATTGTAAAGGGATACATATACAAGGTTCGGTTAACCAGATACCCAATTATAGTTTTTGATATCATATTTTCTTGTAGTGTGTCATTTAGTGATTTTAGAGTCAACTCTTAAATTATTTATGCATCAACTAAAGCAAAATAGAAGGATGGTATAATTTGAAGGTCATATTTAGCATAGGAGTTAAAATAGGAAAACCTCCAAAAGGAACTCATAATTGGAAAAGAAAGTTTATGTTTCTTTCTTTACAAGATAGCAAAAAGTGAATTTTCAAGCTTAGATAAAGGAATTTAAACCTCAAATTCAATAAGAGAGATAAGTCTGCTTACTTGTTATCTGCTCGAGTGTAGGCTTTAATTGAATGAGGTGGGTCTCTCTCTCTCTCAAGAAGACATCACTTGAGAGTTATTGTTGGAGGCTGGAATTTCATATGAACATAGTTATAGATTTCATAAAACTTTTGATAGTTGTAGGTTTGTAATGATCATAAACTAATCATAAGAAAAAAAAATTTCAGGTATAAATCTAACTTTCATAGTTATGAGAGTGGAGAAAATATCCAAAAGCATGTATAATTAGTTGAGTAAGTAGAGGAAACGTGACAAGTACTAAAGTTATCATGACAAAACTTAATCATCTAAAAGTGTTAGCAGAAGAAAATATACTTATTATAGCCTCAACCTATGGTGGTGTTGAATGTGTTCATAATGAGTTTGACAAAATGGAGTTTTTATAACATGTGGCCACAAACCCTTGTCGTGACAAATGAAAAGACCCTTTAGTGGATAATGTTTACTATCCTCGTTGATACGTCAAAGATGGAGTTTAAGTGTGACACAATTTATTGCACCACAAAGTGCTAATGGCATAGGTCTGACATATATTTTAAATGATAATTGCTTTTAATAGTTATTTTTGACATTTTTAATGTATAGTCCATAAGTTTCTTGGTTATCTATAATAAGCATGCAAACCTAAAGTTCTAACAACTCATTCACTCTTTATATCAGGCTTAAAAGATTAATGATGAAAGGTTGTTGAATTATTAATTGAAAAGATAGGGATAAACAATGATCTAATTGAATCAAAGCTTTTTAAACTTTTCTTAATAATTTTATACTCAAATTAAGGATTAAGAGGAGGAGATTGATTGATTGAATGATGCCTTTTACAATCAAGAAGCCTATTTTATAGGGAAGGAATTCAAATTGGATTTTTATTACCCTTCCATCAATAGTAAATCCTTTGAGGCATGGAATTGATTAAGACTATAAAGGAATTATTAAGATTAGGAATTCGAAATTTTCAATTGACTCATTATCTATAATGGATATTCAAAACCTCTGACCAATGAACCTAAACCTAAAGCCCAATCAAATGACTTTGGATATCTGCTTGAAGATATCAACTTTAAGGAATGATGGAAGTGCAAATAGTACTAATAATACTGTTTCTAGATCTATAATATGATATCACTGATCTAGATTTAATAATTTTAAGTTTTATAATGGCTTTATTTTGTGTTTTCACTCATTCTTGTATATAAATGAAACTTTAACTAGCTATTAATGGATGCATTTTGTTTAGATCTTATTCTTATTCCTATTTGAAATTTCAAAAAGCATTCTTATTGTTATAAATTTGATAGGTTTGAGATTTAAGACATATCGACATATCCAAATTTTGGAAGACATGGCTCCATAGATAATTTCCACAAGCTTGAGTGGACAAACCTTTTGTTTTTTTCCTTAAATTTATAGATTGATAATTATTGATATCTTGTAAGACCTTAGGGTCTAACATCATGTTAGGCATTAAACCTATAGTTTTGTGAGAGCTTTGGTATGTTGTTTTTGTAAGAGCTTTGGTGTGTTATTTTATGAGATTTTTAGGAATGGTGTTTCATAAGACCTTTAAGATCTAACCTTTTATGGAAACTTGAGTATAAGGTTTTGTAGAACTTTGAACTTGACATTTTGAGAACTTTTTGATATTTTCTATAACCTTTAAGGTCTAATATTTTGGAAAAAAACTTAAGTTCGAAGTTTTGCAAGACAAACATTTTCTAAAATCACAAGTTTGACTTTTTATTAACCTTTAAGGTCTAATGTTTTGCCAAAATATGAGTCTGACGTTTTGTTTTACCTTTGAGGTATGGCATTTTTATAAGCTTTGAATATGATGTTTTATAAAAATTTGAGTTTGAAGTTTTATAAGACTTTTCACCAAAGCCCCAAGCTCCCAACCTCCATGATGATGTACGTGGGTTGTAGGAGAAGTTAGGGATGGTGTTCTTTGAGTCTTTAGTTTGCAAGAACAAGTCGATTGGCAAATATCATATTAAGTTATTATGTAAAATAATTCTTAAAATTTTAAGAAAAGTAAGGCACTCTAAACCATTATTAGCCATTATATGTCTTAATGATCTCTAAACCATCTAATCTTTTGATGCTGTGTGTGTAAGGTCTAGTAACACCTCATATATTGATAGATGTGCTTTAGAATGTGTTTTTAGGTATTTTCTTGAGTGATAATCATATGTTTAGGACTTAGATTTATGTCTTCGTGTATTTTGTTTGATTATTAATGATTAGGGCAATTATTTGATCTTAATGCATGTTTTAGGAGATATTTAATTTTGATGATGATTTAAGAAAGAAAACTTGAATAAAAGTTAAAGAGAAGCTAAGGAAGAGGTCTATCATGATTGTGCAACTTGCACGATCATGCAAGATGGAAGCTAGAGAGTTGGAGACTCTCAGTCATGATTGTGAAAATGTTAGATTTTCTAGGTCGTGAGTTTTTTGTGTTTTTAATGATTTAAGGCTATTTTTAGAATATAAACAAGTAAAGAAATGCTAGAAAGAGCCTTAGAAGGATTATGAAGTATAAAAAGACATCAAAAGAGGCAGCTAGAACATCCAAAGAAAAGATCAAGGGGCAAAATTCTAGAAAAATAAAGTTGTAAAATTTTCTAGCTTAAGATAAGAAGAAGAACACATCCATAATTCAAACTTCTATTCTTTCCTTTCCTTTCACTATTATTGAACGTTGATTATGATCAATTCAGGAATATTTTAGCTATGGATTGTTAAATTTATTTTAGGAATTACTCTTGAATTGTTTTGTTAAACTTTTATGTTCTTAATTTAATAGAGATCTACTTTGTAGTGTTTATTATTTTATAATTGATTGAATCGAGAGATTAGGTTAAATTATTTGTGTTATATTGCACTACGAGAGATGGTACCATAATAGTTTTTATTTTACTTACTTTAGTTTTTATTTTCTTTATTAAAATCCAAAATCAATTTGTAGGCTAGATAATAGGAAAAAGGTAATTACTAGTAATCACTATCTTTGAAGGATCGACCCGTACTTGTCGTACTAGCTACAGCTACGTCGTGCACTTACGGTTATTACAATATTGACTAATTCAACGAAATTGGTCAATCAGGTTCCTCCACCTGCGCTTCTTCAACCACCTTATCCACTCTTCTTCTTCTTCCTAGACAGAGGTTTCTGGCTTATCTTCTTCAATTAACTCTTGCCATTTCGCTACTTCCACTTCTTGGACAGAGACTTCTTTTGCTTCAATTTCTTCTGGAAGCTCATTTCCACTCCTAAGGGGGATTTCCATTCAATATCCTTCAGGATCTGTTTCAATAGAACTGGGCAAACTCCCTTGCATCTTATTAGATATTATCTCCACCAGCTGGTTGATTGAATTCACCAAATTTTGTATACGATTCTCTGTTTCTTGATGCCTTTTGAGTAGTTCTTGAATGAAATCAGCCATCATATCTTCCAGAGTTAGCTTGTTAATTGGAGGTTCTTGGTGCTATAAATATTCAGATGGAGCGTAATCCTTCCATCCAAAAGCATAAGAGTTGCTCCATTCTAAATTGTAGATATTTCTGTATAGAGCACCTTCAGGTTAATTGTACATGTTTATTCACTCCCTCGTATAATTTGGTGTTCGACATTCATAATTGTAGTAAGTACTCCCATAAATGTTACAACACAGTATAGACATCAGTTAATACTACAAAAGCATATGAGAGCACCTCTTTCTCCTATATGGTGATGTTGCAGATTGCAAAGACATATTCTGGCTTCCATAAAAACACTATCCACTCCATCTATCCATTGTGAGTTGTGGCTATGACTTTAAATATTAATATCCTAAAAATAATTCACAAATTAAAATCAAAGTAAAGAAGTTCAAAAAACAATTAAAAGAATAAGCCAAAAATATAACAAGATACAATAAATATTAAAAAAATAATGACTAGAGTAATAACATTCAAGTTCTCCTAATATAAAGTTCTCAAAAACAGTGCCAAAAACTTGATTGATTTTTCTGAGTTAGTTAATGTTGAATTAACCGCAAGTGCACGATGTAGTTGTAGCTATTATTAGTAAGTATATATCGTTCCTACAAGGATTATGAGTACTAATAATTACAATCATCCTATTATCTAGTATACATAAATGGTTTTGATTTTTAATTTAAAAGAAAATAAAACTAAAGCAAGTAAAATAAATGGGCAATAAGATTGAATCAAATAATTAAGGAAGCACTTACTAATTATCGATATCAGAAAATTAGTATCTAAGTTTCAAATCTCCCAAAAATCTTAACAGAACGATCTTTTATTATGTAATTAGTTTATTGATTCATTGGACTCCTATTGTGTGCTAACAGTTGACCTTGAGTTTAATAACAAATAATTCAAAGGTTTTCAACTGAATTACTTTGGTTAAAGTTTGTAGCATTGCTTTACTAATTTGTAAATCCCTCTATTACTAGAAGATTTATCATATTTTTAGGGTTGCAATCAACTTCTTCTAACTATAGTAGATCTATTCAAACAAGGTTTTCTCAATCTCTATATTATAAAATCATATTAAAATATCAACATAGGGTTCATCTAATAACCTAGACACTAAAGGAATTTAGTTACATATGATTAGAAACAAAATCAAACAATAACATAAAGAAAAATGAATAGAAAATAACGAGTTCACAATTTGGAATCTCCTATTAATATTCTTGAAATTAGAGGTTTGATCTTGTATTCTCTTAGATCTTTCGATGGTTTCTTTGTGTTTTGCACTTGTTTGGATCAAAATCGCCCCTTGAATTACCTCTCAAAGTCTCTGGACACCTCTCTATGTATGCTCCTCTCAATTGGCTCTAAATACTTCCTTTTAAAATTTTAGAGTTCTAGGTGATGCATGCGCTGATGCATGGTCATGCATCAAACCATGCATAACTCAAAATACCAATAGTTCGTGAATCTCATTGGCCTCAGAGAAGTGCACAGGTTGTTGCATGCCTATGCATCCCTTCTGTGCTTCGAATCTTCATTTTATATCATGTTTTTATCTGAATTCTTCTCCTTTAAGTCTATGAAAGTAATTATACTCTCTAAACACACTTAGAGCAAATTAAGTATCAAATATATAATAAAAGTATAAAATATCAAACAAAAATATATTAAATATGCATTATAAATATAGTTCATTATGCATCTATCAATAATACACCCAAGTCTTAATTGGTTTTTATTTGGAGAAAATTAGGGAGGACGATATATAATATAATTGAATTGTTGCTATTTGACAAATTTTAGGATCCCTTTGTTAATATTTAGGCCTAAGCTCAGCATCCTCATCAATCAGCCAACCTTCCTAAGTGTTGACCAGTGACTTAATTGCATGGTGAACCACTATATTCAACTTGAATATTTTGAACAATAACCTAGAGCTTTACTTATCATGACAACTTAACTAAACTTTACCTTGTCATTGAAGAGGAGACCTCCAGTGGTAGAATCGCACGATCGTGCACTCGGGCAAGATCAGCAAATTGAACAATGAGATAGGCTCCAAGCAATGTTTTTTAGGGTAGCATCTTAGCGTCGAACTTCCTGTCGATTTGTGGCAACCAAATTGTCCTAAAGTAACAGCTTCCACCAATCTGCTAAAGAAGGCAAAGCTTTTTTATTATTCTTTCCAAGGAATTAACCAAAAATTTAAGAGTTATTTCATCTCAATTATCATATTAGTCCAATAAGCTACGGGGTATAAATAAAATTCCTGGATATTATTTTCATATTAGCTAGATCATTGTGACCTATCCTATGGTCAATTTACATTTCCATGAAAATTTCAGTCTCAATGAACAAAAACCTTAACTCAGGGATGGACTTCCAAAGCCAATGTCGAGGAATTGAGAGCTCCCTTCCACTTTGAATGTAACTTGTATTCTCTAGATAGAATAT
This sequence comes from Erythroxylum alaternifolium, assembly GCA_027478495.1. Taxonomy (NCBI): domain Eukaryota; kingdom Viridiplantae; phylum Streptophyta; class Magnoliopsida; order Malpighiales; family Erythroxylaceae; genus Erythroxylum; species Erythroxylum alaternifolium. The sequence goes on along the minus strand of JANIIA010000008.1, from coordinate 10,406,393 downwards.
TAAAAAAAAAACACATGTACACAGAAGAGAGGTGAAATCTGAAAACAGAAAATATGGATTTGATGAAATCTTGAGTTTTTGATTTCATATTAGGATTCTCCATGTGGCAGCAGCTTAAGGCTGCTTCTAGATCCACAGACAGTTGATCAAATATGAACCCGATGATTCATATTTGATCCACCGCCTGTGCATCCATAAGCAAACTTAATCTGCTGTCACTGCATGATTCTAACAAATCCCATCTACTAAAAATGCTGCATTACGGAGAGAGGCAAATCCATAAGTGTCATATATTTATTATCCAACTACTAAAGGCAATATTATAATATATGTATTCGATTATAATGTACATAGAGCTCGCACAAACATCAACTTAATACCAGACTATCTTTCTGTTAGAAAGTAATATATATATATATATATATAATGGATGTTGAGATTATTAGCACGTGCTAATGATCAAGACCTTGAATGATTTCACTGTAAAGTGCATTCATAAATTCTTTAATTTACGTGTGCAAGAAGTAGAATAAGTCAAGATAAGAATGGTGAAGACCGATTCTAGGCCATTACGGGGACGCTGATCTGGAAAGCATTTCCTCATAATCTGACCGTAGAAATTTCTACCATACGCTGCCTAAGCATTGAGACAGAACAATCATCCTTTGGAGATGTCAATGCTACAACGAGTAACGAATTTGTAGGAAAGAAACGAAGAAAAGGCAAATACGGCTCTGAACTGAAGGTTGGTTTTATTGTACACAGGGCCAAGTATTTATTATCCATGACAGGTGTCAATATTCTTTAAATGACGACATTGGGTTTTTTACATGACGACATGAGATGTAAACATGAGCACATCTAAGTCATCGCTGCCTTGACTACACGTGGCAAAATGGGCATATTTGATATTTTAGAATACGTAAAACAGGATTTGTCAGAAGATAGAAAGAGTTTATTCGACTCCATGTGAACTCAATTTGATACAAGTCTTAAATCTTAATTTTTAGTTATGGTCATAAACTGTTGTAATCCCAATGTGCATTCAAACAAACACAATATGAAAAAGCGAAATTTCTGTACATGTATTGTTTGAGTAATTTAGCAAAATAATCAATACAAGAAGAAAAGCATAGTTTTTGGTATAAACTCTCTGCTATCTAACTTTGGGACAATCCGATCAAACTGAATTCAGTGTTTTCAGTCTTTAGGCCTCACTTCAATGCCTTCAATCACAAGCCCTCCTTTCAAATGTTGACCCTTTACTTCCATAAACCTCATCTTCACTTCCTCGTCACTTTCTCCATTAAAGAACTCTCCAAGCTCAATCTCCAGCCACCCATCTTTCCTCTCAGCTGGAACCCGCTCATCTCCCTCTATCACTCTTGACTTCAACATTTGCATGCGATTGCCATAAAGCAGACGCTCCATTTGCTGCTTCTTCTCATCCTGACCTCGTCGTAGACAAGCCGTGCCATTAGTTACTTGATTCCCTACTTCAACTGATATCTCTGATGGCAATAAATCCAGACCATATGCTCGATCAGCAATTTTTAGTATAAGGTATGCTCCATATCTTGTGTTAGGTGACAGCATTCCAGTCCTAATCTTGCCTCGAATTTCCACCCAACACATTGTTCTAAGTACAGCAACTTCAGAGAACCTGCAAGAAATAGGAATTTCTATTAGATATCAACGTTCCCTGTCTTTCTCTTGAGAATTTGGGTAGCCAAGCTTTGGGTTTTTCCCATTAGACAGCAATCCTACATGATGCTAGGGTATCAATAGAAAATGAAGAAGAAATTTAACCCAGTAAGTGATAGAAAGTTGATCTAACCTTGATTCAGGTGAAGAAGTCCAGCTCCAATACATTGGTTCGTCGCTCCATGTTATGGAAAGTTCTCTTGCCGACAGTACATAGGATTTCTTCCCAGATGATCTCTCTAGCTTGAAACTCTGCGATTATTAACAGATTAGGATGGAAGTAATTAAGCTATATTATTCGAATTTCTACTTATTTTAGGAGTACAAATTCTTACCTTTCTACCACCATCTATGAGAATTGGGTTGCAGAGTCGGAGAAAAAGTTCTTTTCTTGAAGAAAACTTCAAGGGAGTAGTGGATCTTGAAGCGATGTTCTGGTAATCCGAAGGCAAGAATCTTTCCCAGACTATGTCGGACTCTGTAGCTGATTGAAATGAAGAAGAAACCAACGAAGATTTGCAAGCATCAATAGGAGATGTGAACGAAATAATTGAAGAAATACAGCCTTCAGGCAAGCTGTTAAACCCAATTTGACCTTCCATTCTCAAAACCTTTGAAGACAAAAAAGCGTGGCAATTCAAATCAAAACCAAAGATGAGCTCAGATTCAATCTCCCTGTTTAGGATTTGCTTAATGGTCCAGTCATTGTGCTTATGCCTCTCAATATATAAGATAATTAGTCGATATTGACGGCGACTTCCCAATCTGATCTCATTCAAGTTGATGGTATTGCTCCAATGAAACTTCGTCCAAATCTGATCTCATGCAAGTTGATGGTATTGTTCCAATGAAACTTCGTCCAATTCAGTCTACGCCAACTGATAATTAAATAAAATAATAAACAAGTCGTTATCACTGGAATGATTTTTGAATTAAAAATGGTAATCAATTTAATAAACAATCTAACTAATTAATAGAAGAAAAGAAAGATTAGAATACTAAAATGCTTACGCAACAATGATCTTCGTTGAGGCACGTGCGGTGTTTCTATTGAATTGTCATCCCGTTGACATAACAAAGTTAATATGCGTCCACCGATGACTAGCTTTGAATTCCAAGTCTCTATCTAAGAATTTATCAGTCAATAGATATATATATATATACATGTGTACATATGTGTGTATATATATATCTCTGAGAAGTGTCCTATCCACATTAATTAACATAATCAAAAAGTAATAATTTTCAAAGAAAAAGATTTGGTGATGCTAACAGTCTTGTCCTTTTCAGATTAGTCTAGACCTAATACACAAGCGTGAATGACGGTGGAATTGCTAACAAAGCATCGATTGGAAGTCACTTATGTTCGCTATCATTATAAGGGTCACGACCGGTATTCTGCTTTGATGTCCATTCAAAATTTTGGGCTTGACATGGAAACTTCGTCCTTCTCTATTCTTTTGTAGACTCCTTTTGGGTAACTTAATTGGTAACAGATCTGTACCTGTAAATCCGTTCCTAGTCTGCTATCTTCTATTCTTATGGATGAAAAAATTTAGAACAGGGTATGAACACCTTACTAGCAACAAGACGATTTGGGGTGAGCTTAATTAGGCCTATTGGAATATTCTAACTTGTATATAGAAAAAGTAATGGCAATCATCTAGACAATTTCTAACCTTTTACTGAGAAAACCAAAACCAAAACCAAATTAGTGACAATCATCTAAACAATTTCTAACCTTTTACTAAGAAAATAAAAATCAAAACCAACTGGTAGGTCATTTACGTACCATCAACGCCATTGAACAGTAATTAATATCAATGATGTAAAATCAGACTAAATTGGTCAGTTCGACCGAGTTAAGTACAAACCATAATAATTTTCAGTTTGATTTTGATTTTTAACCATTGTCAATAAAAATCAGCCGGTTAAATAGCAAACCGTTAATTGTGAACCTAAGAAGAAGGAGAGCAAGAGTAGACGCACAAACCAGCTACTTTCTCTAGAAATCACCCACTCATACATCACCGAAGGCATCAATTTTTCTTCTACCTTTCTCTATGTATGTACTGACTCAAACCCCAAAAATCAAAATAACCCGACATTTAATCGTACAATGAAGCAAAGCACAAATCCAACGGCAACTAAAGATATGCATCATTTTATGTGTGTACAATTCAAAAGAAAGCGAGAACAACATAATAGTAATATACTCAAGACAAAGGGTGAGATCTTAATCTAGGTCCATGCATACGATACGAGAGAGATTGAAAGGGAAGAGTAGAAAGATGAAGCTAAAGGATGAAAATAGTAAAAAATAAAGAAAATCAAGAAGCAGAGATATGCATACGATAATGAGAGAGAACGAGAGGGAAGTGCAGAAAGATGTAGCTAAAGGATGAAAATAATAAAAAGAAAAAAAATAAAAAAGC
>JANIIA010000008.1:10257851-10270069 GCA_027478495.1 Erythroxylum alaternifolium | reverse complement strand
ATTAAGCTCAGTAATGTCCTTTTTTCTAACAAACTGTCAATGAAATAGGGAATAACAAAACTCCCTGAATCTTCCATTAAATCCAACAGTTTGTCCTTTAAGAGGGTGAGTTGCTCTCCTTCTTCATTAATCACCTTCATTTCCTCTGCTTCTTCTGCTTCCCGAACAAAGACTTCCATGCTTTCTAAGGGATATGTAGGTGTTACACTTTGTCCTGGATTCTGGAATGAATTCCATAATCAACTTATCTATACCAAGTTTCTTTAACTGTGATGCTCGTGGTTGGAATCCAGGTGGAGGGTTATTTCATTATTATCCTTGATTACCTATCAAAAAAATTAAGGTGATTCCTCCAACTAGGATTGTAGGTATTACTATAAGGATTATTTTGGGGTCTTAAGGTGTTCCCCAAATAATCCACGTGTTTAGGCTGAAGTTATTGACATTCTTGTCCTTAGTCATCAAACTCACACATTTCACATTGCATTACCCTTCTTTGTGAAGTCGTAGTCAATCTATCTATCTTCTTTCTCAAGGCCTCCACTTGACTCACCAACTACATCATTGCAACTACTTTGTAAACTCCCACTGGCCTAGTCATTCTTGCTCTAGTTGAGCACCAATGGTAGATATTCATGGCCATGTCTTTTATCAACTCTTAGGCTACTTCAGGTGTTTTATTATTTGACGTCCTTCAATTGTTGCATCTATCAACTACCTCATACTTTGGCTTATCCCATTATAGAAAATTTGGATTTGCATCTAAAGTGGTAGTCTATAATGAGGGCATCATCTGAGTATCACTTTGAATCTCTCCTATATGTCGTATAATGATTCACCTTCAGCTTGGGACTATGACAAGATTTCATTCCTCAGCTTTGTAATAGTTGCAAGGGGAAAGTACTTTAGTAAAAAATTCTCCACCACTTGATCCCCTATAGTAAGTGACGAACGTGGCATATAATTTAGCCACTGTTTAACCTTTCCTCTCAAGGAGAATGGATGTCACCATTTGCTCCATTGATTTTAAAAGTATTGGAGATTTTAAAAATTAGAGATATGAACATTAGGTCTATATCTCAAAGTCCATTGAATTAGATTGACTTTTGCACTATCTGGATGATGCCCGACTTGAACTTAAAATTATTCACTTCAATAGTTAGTCTCACTATGTTGGATTCCACACCAGTTAGGTTTGGCCTAGCGTAGTCGAACATTGTACGTGTTTGGTCTGTCATATTGTAAGATTCTTCCATGTCCACGTGACCTTCCAAGCCTTCTATCTGACGGTCTAGTTCAAACTCTTGCAGATTGGTCCTACGAAGATTCCTCTGCATTGTCCTCTCTATTTCAGGATCCGTTTCTATTAAGCCCTCAGATGTTTTGCGAGTCATATACTGACTAGGAATTTAATTCTAAAACCAAAGAAATTAACTAAACAAATAAAATAATGTAAAATAAAAACAAGAATAAAGCAAAATAAAAGACACTAAAGTAATGACTAGATTAACAAAACTAAGGTTATCCTAATATTAATGTCCCTGACAATGGCATCTAAAACTTGATTGTCTTTTCCTATATGTGTTAATTACAAATTAACCACAAGTGCATAGTATAGTTGTAGCTAGTATCTTCAAGTATAGGTCGATCCTACAAAAATGATGAATACTAGTAGTTACTATTGTACTATTATCTAGTATACGAGTTTGGATTTGATTTGTAATTAAAGAAAATAAAACTTAAGAAAATAAAATAAAATAGGTAGCAATATTGAATAGAGAAATAAGAAATCACTTAGGAAATTACCTATATCGAGAATTAATGTCTAGGTTTCAAATCTCCCTAAAAACCCTTAACTAGTTGATCTTTTATCATGCAACTGTTTTATTGACTATTGGATGGTGAAAATTCCTTATGGTATGCTAATATCTCTCTCAAGTATCATAAAAAATAATCCCAAGATTATCAACCAAATTATTCAGGTTAAAGTTTATAAGATTGCTTCATTGAATTGTGAATTCCTTTATTAGGTTTGACCCTAATCCGGATGATATATGTCATTCTATCTCTAGGGTTGAAATCAACTCTTTCCAATTATAGTAAATTTATTCATATAAGGATTTCTCAATCTCTATGTTATGAAATCAAATTATGATCCAATATTGTGGATCTATTAGATCATATAATAAATACATAATTGAATCATAATAAATTAGTCAAAAAACTTGCATTAAATAAAAGTATTAAAACATTAAGGCATAGATATGGGGTTCATCTTACCTAGATACTAAAGAAATTTAGTTACATATGATAGAAGCAAAATCAAAGATAAAAAAAAAGAAAGACGAATAGAAAGTGACGAATTCATAATTTTAAATCTCCGTTTTATCTCCTTACTAAATGAGGAAAAGTCAAATCTTCTCTAACAAATCTTCAAAATCTCCTATAATCAACCTCCAATCTCTTAGAATTGCCTTTTAGGGAAGTTGAAATCTTGCAATGATTAAATAGAAAGCACATTGACATTGCGTATTATTTTATTTGAGATGTGATTTCTCAAGGCGATGTTATGGTAGAAAAGACTTGTATCAAAGACAATTCAGGGGAACAAAAAAGTGCTTGAGCCTGTGTAAAACCGAAACTTGATCGAGCCCAATCAATTCTGATTAAATATATATTTTTTATTTTTCAAATTAAAAGCGATGTTGTTTTATTTTATAATTTTAAGCTTCAGGCCTTAACTCAAAATTTAAACAAAATTTAAGCCCAATCCAAAGTCTGATCAACTCAGGTTTGGCTTGGCCTGGGTCCGGCTTGATTAATTTTGCCAAGCTTAACCTTGAACTGTAATTGGAGAACCCTTTCTTGAATTTTCAAGCATATTCTTTTCCGCCTACTAGCGGATGCCAATCGCTTTCTAGGTCTTTTTGGCTCTTATCTGGCTTAATCCGTTGTCTAAAGCGATAAAACACTTGTTGCCTGCTCTCTTAAATGCCTCTGCACTGTAAGCTTATGCCAAGCTTCGTCATCCTCAGAAAGGGAAAGAAAACATTGAACTTGAACTTGATTTAATTAGAAAATGAAAGGAGTACAAAATTAACCAATATAAAAGGAAGACCATCTGAAGATATCAGAAAAAAAATGTGTCACAAAATGCAAGTAATACATTTTGAGTTTTGTCATTAAACTAAACCCTGTGAAATGTAAGAAACGATAAATAGATAGGCATACAAATAAGGCAAGATTGAAGAAGTATTCCAAGGTATGTATATGGTGGAAAATGACTGAAAGGAGTATAATTCTGAATAGCCAGATGACGTAGGTGTAGCCGTGCACGACAAAAGTCTTGTAAACAGTATATTTGGTTGGAAGTTTGGAGTATTTTGGTGGAATAAGGAATCATCAACTTGCAACATTAAAAGTCAGATGCTTTTAATATTGTGTGTTAAATTAATCAAAGTGTCTGTGAAGGCCGTCGCCTCCTTTATTAGCATATTCTTATGTAAAAGCACAAAAGACGGGATATTCTGAAGGGTTGGATATTCTGATCTCTTTCAAGAACACAAACGTGGGGAAATTGGAAATGTTCTGTTAAACAAAAGAATCATCCTCTGAAATCACCTATTTTTCCATGTCAAGTAATAAAACCGTTCAGATGCGACATGTTACAGCCAAATCCCATGCTAATTACCGCATCCTAAAATGCCACCTTTCTTCTCTTTACCGTTACTCAACCTCAAAAAACCGGTATGTACGATAACTAAACAAACCAATCGTCGCTAATGAAATAACTTGTCTTCCCTTCTCTCAATACTTGTTTTTGTTTGTTGACACAACCACCAGCACCACCTTCTATTGGACGTAAAAGGACGTGCCAACACGGCTTTCCGTTGAGTATAATTGGGATTATTTTGGGATGTCAACAGCAATGGAGCCACTCATCGAGGCTACCACGCATTCAGACTCTTTGTTTCTGCACCAATCCTACTCCTTCAGGCACTTCCCAGAACCCGATTGGATTTTCGATGAGTTGCCACAGGCCTACGTTGTTTCGGTTTCAAGACCAGATACCGGAGATATTAGCCCCATTCTTCTCTCTTACACCATTGAGTTGCAATACAAACAGGTAAAAATTACCATACATCGTCCTATTTTTGTATAGAGAGTGATTAATTAACATATGTTGAAAGGGAGATAGAAACAGAACATGACAAGAGCAAGCCAACTTCAGGTGAACAATCAATGCACTTGAATTTGTTCTGTCAGTTTTTTTCTTCTTGAAAATTAGGGTGATTGTTCTGTTATATTTTCCGAGGGTGTACAACGATTGTGTACAACGATCATACTTGTTCAAGGGAGATGACGAATTCCCTGTCTCAGACATCAGCTGTTATATATCTATTTAAAGCTCTCTGTTTCCCTTTAAAAATTTCTAATACTTTGTGATAATGACTTTTTTTTTTTCAATTTAACAGTTCAAGTGGCTCTTAAACAAGAAAGCTTCCCAAGTTCTGTATTTACACTTTGCTTTGAAAAGAAGAGCAATTATAGAAGAATTGCATGAGAAACAAGAGCAGGTATTCCAGAATGCAAGATGCATTTCCTACTTTATAACATATATGTGCCTCTTTGTTTCCCCAGCTTCACTTAATTCATGTTGTTGGTAATATTTCAAGTTATAAACATTATTGGTTGACTGGTTTTTTACTTTCTGATTTCTGTATTACTTGTCATTGAAAGGTTAGAGAATGGCTCCATAGTCTAGGAATAGTGGATCATTTGCCAGTTGTGCAAGACGGTGATGAACCTGATGACGGTGCTCTTCCTGTAAATCAAGAAGATAGTGTTAGGAACAGGTGAAGGCGTTTGATTCAAAATTAAACCCTATTAGGTTCCTTGTAAAAGTTCAAAAGCAATTTATTACTCTAATTTTAATTCTAAGGAAGAGTTCTGCTTTCCAGATATATTCCTACCAAGGCTGCTCTACCGATTCTTCGTCCATCACTAGGAGGCCAACAGGCCATTTCAGAGAGGTCAAAGGTGGCAATGCAGAATTACTTGAATCATTTCCTAGGAGATCTGGATATTGTAAATTCTCGAGAGGTGAGCAGAAGATTCAACTACATTAATAATTGGTAGTTCCTATAATTGTTCAAGTTTTTGTGTTGAGCAATCTCAGATGTTTTTGCACAGGTGCAGCGAGTTTCTTATATAGATGACAATTCATATCTAGGATTCAATTGTTTATGAGATGCTGCAAATCGTCTTGTTTGTTTGTTTGTTTTTTTTTTTTTGAGTTGTATATGATCAGAACAAACTGGCAATTATCTATTTTAAAATTAGTTTTAATTCTCTAAGTTATTTTTGTTGTGTGTTTTAAGAGATGTCTTTTCTCTTAAAACTCATGTAACAAAGCTCACGTCGCAACTATATATTAGGAGATCTTAATCTCCGCACACAAGCTCATATGTAATGACATAATCTCGTAGAGAATAAAAGTTGATACACAGAAAAACTCCTAATACAAATAGGATCTAGAAATTACTCAGAGAGTTTTGTACAAAATATTCCTTACTGCTTATGTTTTTATCCTTATGATAACTATCTGATATTGGAATACAGGTGTGCAAATTCTTGGAGGTCTCTAAGTTGTCTTTCTCAAGAGAATATGGTCCAAAGATGAAGGAGGGGTACATAATGGTGAAGCATCTATCGAAAGTCGCCAGGCAAGATGATAGCGTAGGTTGTTTTCCATGCCAGTGGTTTAGTTGCTGCATTAACAATTGGGAAAAGGTAGTTACATGTTTGATTTCTGAATTCAATACAATTATATCTAATGGACACTCATTTTGTATGCATTTATGCTATCAAATAAGCTCCTAATGCTTCGTTGGACATGTCTCTAGTTGACCTTCTGGTCAGGATATTTGTTTATTCAAATTCTGACTAGTATTTTTTGGCAGCACCCAAGTGTGTGCATTTGTACTTCTTATGAGCTAATTCTTTTGCACAGAATTGTACGTAGTTCTCAATTAATGAGTAATTGTAAATCAAACTTTCACATTATTTTCAATCGTCAAGGTTTGGGCTGTTCTGAAACCTGGGTTCTTGGCCTTGCTGGAAGATCCTTTTGAGACCAAACCCTTAGATGTTATATTCTTTGATGTCTTACCAACATCAAATGGCAGTAAAGCGCCCAAAATATGTTTAGCAAACCAGTTGAAAGAGCACAGCTTCTGGCATTATTCTTTTGAGGTCAGGTACCTTATTATATGAAATGACGTATTGAATATTAATTTTGGCTCCACTGCCTAATTGAGAGTTATAAACATGTAAACTGGCAACAGATTTTATCTGGATGTCGGAACATAGAAGTAAGAACCTCAAGTAGTGGTAAAGTGAAAGAATGGGTTGCTTCCATAAATGATGCTGCGTTAAGGCCTCCTGAGGGTTGGTGTCATCCTCACCAGTTTGGCTCCTTCGCCCCTCAAAGGGGTTTAACAGAAGATGGGAGTCAAGCTCAGTGGTTCATAGACGGACTAGCAGCTTTTGATGCAATTGCTTCTGCAATTGAGGATGCAAAATCAGAGGTTCATTTCTACCTTAGAGCAAGCCATTTGAGTGAGAGTATGGTTTTTCTTGTAATGCTCACCCTTTAAATGCCTACACTTCAGATATTTATTACTGGTTGGTGGCTTTGCCCTGAACTTTACCTAAGACGCCCTTTCCGAGATCATTCCATCTCCCGGCTTGATAATTTGCTAGAAGCTAAAGCTAAACAAGGTGTCCAGGTGCATATGGTTTATAACTTTCATCACTCTTATTTGTCAACTTGTCATAATGTGCAGATTTCTTGATAATATGCACCAATCTTTGAGTGTTCCGTTTTGAAAGCATTCTTTGACTCCTATTTGGGTTCTGATTTACCAGCTATAAGTTTTCATTCCATGACTTTGCAGATATATATTCTTCTTTACAAAGAGGTTTCCGTTGCTTTGAAAATTAACAGTATGTACAGCAAAAAAACACTCCAGAACATTCATGAGAATATAAGGGTATTGCGTTATCCGAACCATTTTTCGACAGGAATATATTTATGGTATGTATTAAGTTGGACATCAATTTTCTCTTATGCACTGTTCATTGTTAAGCCATAAATTTTGCTGCTTGATTTTCAGGTCACATCATGAAAAGGTTGTGATAGTCGACCATCAGATTTGCTTTGTCGGAGGATTAGATTTATGCTTTGGTCGTTTTGATACGATGGAACACATAATTGGAGATTGCCCTACCAAAGTATGGCCAGGGAAAGATTACTATAACCCGAGGTATTTTCTTCATTTATCAGATAAACCGATTTGAAACGGTCAATATATTCTCAGTTACTGCTTCTGTTACGATGGTGAAGCAATGGCAGAAAGTTCAAAATAGATGCATTCCATTGCCAATGACTACCTAAAAAGTGTGAAGATCTTATGTGCATTTCTGGTGTAAAACGTTAACATTTTTGTTATGGCTAGAGAATCTGAACCAAATTCGTGGGAAGATGCAATGGAAGACGAATTGGATCGTAGAAAATATCCGCGAATGCCATGGCATGATGTCCATTGTGCTCTCTGGGGTCCACCTTGTAGTGATATTGCGAGGCACTTTGTTCAACGCTGGAACCATGCGAAGGTTGATCTTCAACCTGTCTCTTCTCTTCTCACATCTTTCAACCCATTTGATTCTGATGTGACAGTGCTTTTTTCAGCTAAGCAAAGCCCCCCGAGAGAAAACAATTCCATTGCTCATGCCTCACCATCATATGGTGCTCCCTCATTATCTGGGAAGAAGTAGAGAAATAGAAATTGAAAAAAGCGAGAACGATGAAGAAAACAAGCAAGGCATTAGCAGACAAGATTCTTTCTCTTCACTGTCCCCAATGCAAGATATACCACTCCTTTTGCCTCATGAAGCTGACACACCTGTTGCTCACAGTGTATATAACAAGTTAACGGACAATAATCTTCTTAATCAGCCAACAGGGTTCCCTGGAAGATTTTCGTTTGTCAGTCCTAAACTTCATATTTTGGTTCCAAGTACACCCGCAAAAGATTCTAATGATGAACTTGATTCTGTGGATATTGCAAGTAATATGCAGCCAGATGACTGGTCAGAAGCGTCAGAGAAAGATGACCATGATGGTTTTGCAGAGGAGTATGGGCAAGTTGGGCCACCTGTTTCATGTCATTGTCAGGTCAGATATGCCTTACAAATTCTACCGACATGGCTCCATGAGTGACCCAAAATTTTTGGTGGTTTTCTGCTTTTATTCCTATTCCTTAGCATTACATCTGTTTTATTTAGTTTAATTAGGATCCTATTTCTCTACATAATAGCGTCTTTCCTTTGGTAGCATAATCGATGCAACTCGCCTAGCATATCATATCAATCATAGAATGATCAGGGTAAGATGAATGCTGAACAACTAACCATTTATCTCTTAACTTCGACTTTGTGAAATGTGATCCGTAGGTTATCAGAAGTGTCAGTCAATGGTCTGCTGGTGTGAATCAACCAGAGGAAAGCATTCATAACGCTTACTGTTCTCTCATTGAGAAAGCAGAACATTTTGTATATATAGAGGTAACTCCATGAAGAGAAATTCTTATCTTTTCTATTTATCTTTGTTGATATGTATCAAATGACAACCTAGGTAAATGTTGAATTGGTTATTCATGATCCCATGAGATGCCATCCTGTCTATCTAATCTAAAGATTAATTTATATCTGTTCCATAATAGAAGGATAATATTCTAGCTAATACTTCCAATTAATTGGCTGCTTGTTTCAGAATCAGTTTTTTATATCAGGTCTTCATGAAGATGAGGTTATACAGAACCGTGTCTTGGAAGCATTGTACAGGCGCATCTTGCTTGCCCGTAAGGAACAGAAATGCTTTCGAGTTGTAGTTGTTATACCACTGCTACCAGGCTTCCAGGTTCATCTCTTGGTTTTGATTCTAAAATTCCACATCTAAACAAAGTTTGCGTAGCTTCTCTAAATTTTGTTATACCAGGGCGGTGTTGATGATGGTGGGGCAGCAACTGTAAGAGCCATTATGCATTGGCAGTATCGGACCATTTCTAGAGAAAAGACTTCGATACTGTATAATCTTAACGCATTGTTTGGCCCCAAAACACAAGACTACATTTCCTTTTATGGCCTGAGGACACACGGTAGGCTTTTTGAGGGTGGTCCTGTAGCAACAAGTCAGGTACCCAATAAGTTCATTTATGGTTATTGCCTATTTTCACACAGAAAGTGTTCTACGACTGAGATCATATAATTATTTGTTTCACAATTAATCTGCACCAGATTCCCCCTAGTCTTCTCACATTGAACTCGATCGTATATGAATCTCTCAGCTTTTCTTGCATGATCCTCCAGATGTTAAGGTTTCCCAAGTCCTCAACCCATGCTCCAAAGAAACGCTTTAACTTGGTAGAAAAAACATATAACCCCAATGAAAAGATTTAAAGTAAAGTGTAATCCATAACAGTGAACTCGTTTATGAACCTCTCAGCTCCCCTCACATCAGCATCCAATACTTGAGGTCTGCCTAGTCCTCAACCTGCGCCCCAGAGACAAGCAGAGGTAAGAACAAACACTGGCCCCAAAGAAACCTAGCTCTGAGCTCTAGATATAGTCCCCGACCTCTATCATTTTGTCATCCAGACTTGTACTTTATTTTCTTCTAAGATCGGAGTATGTTAACTGGTATAATTCCACTTATAACCAAGCTATTTCTCTTTTATAGTTAAGCAACATATTTTTGGAATTCTAATATTATTCTTTCAATTTCCAAAAAGAAAACATATTCTTGGAATCATGAGGGCTGTTATCTACTTTCTTCTTACTTGATTGAGCAATTGCACTTATTTTTATTTTGTTGCAAGTGGTTGAAATTTGGAATTTAACTTTCAGGTTTATGTGCATAGCAAGGTTATGATTGTAGATGATCGTGTTGCCATAATTGGATCATCTAATATCAACGATAGGAGTTTGCTTGGTTCCAGAGATTCGGAGGTACTAGTACTACATTTTATTATCCTCGTGCTTACCTTCTTAGGTTTATCATGTTGCATCAGATTGTGAGTTGAAATATTCTTAGAAGATGAAGTATTCATTCGAGTCATCATGTTTCATTGTATCAATTATATTTCTTGGTTCAGATTGGAGTAGTTATTGAAGATAAGGAGTTTATTGACTCATCTATGAATGGAGAACCCTGGAAAGCTGGAAAATTTACATTTAGCCTCCGAGAAGCACTGTGGTCAGAGCATCTTGGTCTAAAAGCAGGAGAGGTTTGTAAAAACTAAGTTGATCGATATGAATAAATTCATTGTTCTTTCATACAGAAATAGTGTCTAAATAAAGGTACTATGTTAGGGCTTTGTTTATGAAATAGCTAACCAGATATCAAAGTTTCTATTCCTTATTGCTTGTATACAAATTTCCAATCATTGACTGACAATACTTAAACCCAGGTTGATCGAATCAAAGATCCTGTTGCAGAGACAACTTATACAGATTTATGGTTGGCAACTGCTAAGGTAAGATGTTGGAAAGTATTCTTGTTATTTTCCACTGGCTTCACGTTTTCAACTTATTCATGCCTTCAAGTACCATCCCTTTCCTAACATGATATAGGATCTTTCTTCCGGAAGAGCTTGCATCAATACTCTATCCCAATGCGTTACTAAAAGAGATACCATTTTGAGGGGAAGAAAGAAAAAAGATGCTTTGCATCCAATTGACAAGATTCACTTACCATATTATTGTTAATGGAAAATTGTTATTCCCATTGCACGAAGCCAATTGCTTAAAGATTTTGAGATCAAGTTTTCACTCGTGCAGTAACCTTGCTTACTGCTAAGCTCTTGACAAATGAATATATCTAGATCACCTAATAAATAGAAAACAAGATATATATATTTGGCTTTACACGTTTTCTTTCTTTCTGGAGAGCTAATAACTCTTTGCTAAAATACCTGCAGGAAAATTCAATGATTTATCATGATGTTTTCGCTTGTCTTCCCAATGATCTTATACACTCGAGGTAGAGTTGAAACATGAAGATTTTATATTCTTCTTCATTTGAAACTCTCTAAGACGCATTCTCTTCTGTTGCCACCAAGCAGATCTGCTCTCCGACAAAGCATGCACTCTTGGAAAGAGAAACTTGGTCATACTACCATTGATTTAGGAATTGCGCCGAATAAGTTAGTAACTTACGAAGATGGAGAAGCTAAGCAGATAGACCCCATGGGGAGACTGAAATCAGTAAGGGGTCATCTTGTTTCATTTCCCTTGGATTTTATGTGTCAAGAAGATTTAAGACCGCTATTCATGGAGAGTGAGTTCTACGCATCTGCAAAAGTATTCCACTAAATTATAGTCTTTCCCATAGACAAAATGTACAGAAGCTTTACATATTCTCTGCACTATGGTTTAGCTGATGCCATAAGTAGCGGCGGCTAGGACAGAAGACGCGGGGAGACAACAAAAAGCAAATCATTTAATTTATAAATTAAAATAAATAAATTATTAAATTACAATAGTCGTAATTCTTATTATTAATTAATATGAAATAATTAAATAATATATATTTAGCTTATAGTAAATTAGCTTATGAAAAGCACAAAAATAGAAAATCAAATCAAAATTTATGGTTTTCTTAAAGCATGAAAATAAAAAGAAACCATAAAGAAAATAAAAATAACAACTCAAACAAACATTTTTTGTTGAATCTAAAATCCAAAAAACGACAGTGGAAACAAACAAAAGCATAGATTTGAGTGAACGTAAAAGACCAGAGACCGTTTTTTATTCAAAATATGATAATATTAATACGGTACTGTATCAATTAAATATCGAATATCATTTTAGGTAATTTTTAAATTTATTAAATAATTTCTAAATTTTTTTAAAAAGTTGTAAAATAGACCATTGTCATATTTTACAGTTGTACTATATATTTTTAATCATATCTCTAAAAATCAAAATAATAAATAATAATTACAATTAATATAAAATAACAATAATTTTAAGATATTTCACATACAAATAATAACCACAATTTATATGAAAAAAGATAATCATTATCATACAAATATAAAATTAAGAACAATATAAAGTATTTAAAATATTACAATTTTAATTTTCATTATATA
>JANIIA010000008.1:10190252-10206540 GCA_027478495.1 Erythroxylum alaternifolium | reverse complement strand
AGATCAAAAACAACAATAATCAAGGGGGTTTATCAGACAGTCGGCACATGCAAATCAAAAGCAGAAAGGGTCATATGAGATGGTTTTCTCTTTTAAGAAAGAGTATCCATTTATAAGAGTAGTTGATTTCATAGATATGAACATCTCCTCTTCTATCAGAACTGAACAAAATTTGATTTCGTAGATATGAACATCTCCTCTTCTATCAGAACTGAACAAAATTGCATGAACCCACAAAAAGATGCAAACTTTACGGAAATCATAATCTCCAAATTACTGAAAAAGAAAACAATGATCACATAATAGAGAACGAAACATCAAACGGGTACATAGACTTTTCCAGTGATCTTACCCTCCGCAGCTGTTGCCACACTGGCAGCCAGCGCCACAGCCACAGTTTTGTTTTCCACAGGAAGACATTTTTCAAAGCTCCGAGAGTTTAACGATTTGTGAGTATAAAAGATCGAACGTGCAAATCAAACAGGGTGGTTGGCTAAATTTATAGACAGTTGCAGAGAGAGCGTGATTGCATATTCACCGTCCACGTTTCCCTGCATTTATCATGTTTATCCACGGATACCGTCTCGAAATTGTATTCTAAGGGGTGAATTCTCCATTTCACCACCGGTTCTCCGAGGTCTCTGAGGGTAATTCCGGTATTTTGGGAGAAAGTTGACCTCGCTGTATGAGCCGTTTGATTTTCTTGATTGAGACGAACGATGATGATAAAAGCAATTACGTTTAAATTAAATGGAGCTAGTGGACCCCATTCGTGATTTGTTTTCCGGTCTAAATTACAATTGGCATCCCTTTCGTAGACAGCTTGAACTCCGGGAAAGGATAACATACTTAAAACTATGAAAGACAACAATGGAATAGTCTAGAGAAAAAGTATGTATGGTAAGAATTGATAGGTCGGCCAAAGGTCTAACTGATTTTGAGTTAGATTTGAGTACTAGTTTTAACTTTATTTGGTTCGATTTGATGTACGAATCGAAATTGAAAATATTGATATTATTTTATTTAAAAAATCAAAAATTAAAAGCTTATATGGTCCAAACCTTTTCGAAATTGTAACTGTTCAAAATCAATCCAATTCATTCTTAATCCTAAAGCTTCCAATTGAAACCTGCCGAATACAAAATTTTAAATCGGGTTCAGTCAATACTTTGTCATACATAAAATTAATATTATGAATACCGTATCGAATTTGATACCAGATTAAATTCTGGTTAGATATTATACTGATACCGATCAATACTGGATATCGTTTCGAGTAATTTTTTAAATTTATAAAATAGTCCATAAATTTTTTAAAAAATTACAAAATAGTCCACTGTTATATTGTATAGTTATACTGTACATTTTTAACCCTATCTTTAAAAATCAAGATAATAAATAATCATCACAATTAATATGAACCAACCAAACCAAACATACCCAAATTTTCGCTTAAGCAGGGTATGGGGAGGGTAAGATGTACGCAGTCACGCCCGCATCTCCGATAGAGATAACAATTAATATGAAATAACAATAATTTTCAGATATTTCACATATAAATAATAACCACAATTTATATGAAAAACAATCATTGTCATACAAATATAAAATTAAGAACAATATAAAATATTTAAAATATTACAATTTCAATTTTTATTATATAATAAATAATAATTATATCAAAACATCCAATAAAAAGAATAATAAATATCATTAACTCTCAAATTATTATAATTTACAACAAGAGTTCGTGATAAGGAAACAATCAAGTAAAATTAATATCGAATAAATTTTGATTTAATAATTAAATTTTAAAAAAATTTGAAAATTTTGCAACTTAGTTCCTATACTTTTATGATTTTCGGTACTGGCGCGCATTTGGCCAGCATTGGCTAGTACTGACCTGTATTTAAACTCAGTACCGAAAATTAATATTTCGTACCATTTTTCAGTTAGTACGGTATGTACCGCCCGGTACCATCCGGTACGGTACGGATTCCTATACTATGATCTTTAGTCTTTACCAATTAAGTGCCTAATTGATTAAGAGTTTTATAATGGAATGGGATAGAACGTAACATACTTTCATCGTTTGGAATGAAGTTTTATAATAGAATTAAATAGAATACGATAACAGCAAAAGGTTTCATATTACGTTCCATTCCATCCTGAATAGTGAAAATAAAACACTTTCGATTTGAAGGGTTTAGGATGGAACGTAAATTAATAAATATATACTACCTAAGATATCCTCAATAATTTTTCGTAATATCAATTATTTCTCCTTACCTTAATAACAATTAATACATTTATATATATTTATTAGTTTTTTCTTAATACCAATTATTTCGATATAACTAAAAATATAAATAAATTATTTAAATATAAATAACATAGAATAAAATATAATATAATAAATTTTATTAAATAATTAATAATATTATTTTATGTAATTAATAATAAATAATAAAATTTTATTATTTTAAAATACAAAATATAAAAAATTATTTATCACGGTTGTGAATACTTTTTTTATATATTTTTATATTAAAATAATAAAAAATTTATTACTTTAGTATTAAAATCACAACTGACTTTTTAATTAGACATGATTTTTGTTTTAAAATCATAGCATTAAATCTCCTACAAACACTATTTTAATGTAAGAGGTATAATAGTCATTTATTATAAATTACATTCTATTTCATCCATTTTCCAAACAATATTTCACTATATTAAATTATGAATTCTTCCATCTCTCCCAAACAATTTTTCACTATATTACATTTCATTTTATTATAAACCGTTCGGTTTCGTTCCATTACGTTCTATTTCATTTCATTAGTTAACATCCAACCAAACAAGCCTGAGATAAAAAAAAGAGTCACTTTATCTGTAATCACCTCATTCACATTCAATTGAGAGGCGGATCCCTCCTTTCTAAAACTATAGCTTCCATGTGAACCACCAAAAATACGAGGAAAGGAGTTTTCGAAGGTGATTGATCATTGACATAGGCTCAGTCTAAAAATATGTTTTAGAAAAGAACAAGTTTTTAAAGACTAATTGTGCAATCAAAATTTGGATCAAAATAAAAAGAGAGCAATACTAATTTGACATGGCTCTTAAGTCATTCCCGTTACCGAAGAATTTAACATCATGCTATTTTTCAATAACATCATATAAAGATATACTCGAATGCAACATGTGAAGCATTCTTTAAATTGAGTGATTGCACTGATATTTAATTGTATTGGTGCAATATAACTCCTTAGTTTTATGTTATTTAACAACCGGTGCATGCATATTCCATAATTTCATCTCCTTAGTTTTATGTTATTTAACAACCGGTGCATGCATATTCCATAATTTCATCATCATCGCACCCAGTTCAAAATTTCTTAATAAAGTAGAGTCTGAAAAAGTCTGATAGTACACATCTAATGCATTATGATATCATGTGTAGTGTAGACATCACATAATGCACACTATAAATATATCTTTATAGTGTAGATGTCTAATGCATACTTAAACTGAATGTGCTAAAAAGTGACCTTTTTGATAAATTTAAAGATACATTTATTTTAGATTTCTTTTTGTAGATTTGTTAGTTAGATGTCGGGCATATGATATCAATTACATTGATATATTGATGACAAGTAAGAAAGAAGCAAGTCATTTAACATTTTTATCATATCACAAATTGAGGGTTTTAACAGGGTGAACTTGCTGAGCAAGTGGGGAAGGGTGGTGGAAGAAGACGCAAATGGCTGATATGTCATCCATCGCCATGCCCTTCCTCTTCCGTTTCCATGCATGCGCGGCAGACTCCGCTAAGCGCTTAGCTGCTTTTGCCCTATTTGGCGTTGAAGAAACAATTTGAACAGCCTCTTGATTGGAGATCACATCCCATACCTATACAAAAGCAAGTGATTATAGACAACGCACCACAAACTATCATCAATGTTACCCTTGGCTTAAATTCCAGATATCACATATGAGAAACTACACAACTATGATGCATACCCCATCCGTAGCTAATATGACGAATTCATCTCTGCTAGTTATGTGCCTTTGCATAACTTCTGGCACCGAAATTACTCCATAATCCTTTACACAGTAATCTCCAAAGGCTCTAGACATTGCCAGTCCAGGTGATTCCTCATCTGGTAGCCAAACTCTATGTACCCCTGGCTCATCAGCCAAACAGAAAACTCGGCCCTTGCATTGAAGTATCCGTTCAGCTTCCCCTGCATATGGGTTGGGTATTATTATTATTACCCTAAGAACCACCTGGTTTTCAGTATTTTGAAGTGGGGAGCGACTAACCAGGTAAATTGGGCTTCAAATCCTCAGTAAGCTGAACAGGTACCAAGCTTCCATCATCCAAAGTCGTAGCTAAAACAGCCCTCGAATCACCAACATTTCCCACAAAGATGATTTCGCCCTAGGAAATAATACATCAATGTCATCCATGAGAACACAACAATCGCAAAAATTGTATCGCACTCTGCTCTTGATTATAATGTAATACGCTTCCTTCTGTCTGTCATATGTTAGTGTTACAGAAGCAAAACGAATACAAATCCTCTAACCTGTTGAACAATTGTCAAGGCAGTTGTTCCACTATCAAAAGAATCAATCTTACGGTACTCCTCTAGCTCCTGATCAACGGCAGCACAAGTCTTGAGATATGAACGTTTCCATACATTGAATCTTTGATGTTTTTTGTCTGTTTCCAGGTCCATGTCTGGATCAAGTGCAGCTAGAGCAAGTGCCTCCTGCCAATTACACAACAGAGATGAAGGCATTGATTCTCGTACCTTCTTCGCCACATAATGGCCCCACGGACCATGTCCATCAAATATGCCGCAAAACATCATATCTTCTTGACATCCAAACTCCTTCATCCATTTTATTGAAAGAAAGAACCATCATTCACATTGTAAAACACACAGAAAGAAGAAAACATCAAACATTCAAACTCAAAAAGATTGAGTGAATGTGTATGTAGAAACTAAGAGGAGGCTTAGTTTAGCTTGTTCTCCTTAGCCATTAAACAATTGAAATAAGCAGATAATCATCTTCCAACTACACCAATTTATAGTGCTTACCTCCCACACAATGCAGCAATCTTGGTTCACTCCTTTTTCACCTCTTTTTGAAAAAACTGAGGCTAAGTTTCTTGAACCAGCAAGGTTCACAAAGCCAGAAGATCGCAATAACAAGTCATTTTTCTTTGCTTCTTTCACCATTGCTTCAACTGCCTCCTTTCCATCACAACTGTCCTTATACTTCCCTTTCCTTAAAGACAACAATCCACTGAACATGGAGGATATGCGCCCCATTGTGTAATGTTCACTTCAATGGCCACCACACCCACCGAGATATAGAGTGTTTCTATGCTTTTGTAGATTCAAAAGGCTGAAAGTTCCAACATAAAAATAAACAACACATAAGAACCACAATTCTAAAAACAAAAAACTATACAGGATTCTCAAGAAAAGAAGCCTTTTGCAGGCTTTTTAGAACTATAATTTCCCGAGTGCCAAAAGTTGTTTTAAGATTCGATTTCATACGGGAAACGGAAGGAAAGGACTTTGTCTGAGTCAGAAAGTTGAAATCCCAATTTAACAACGGTCTGCAAGTCTGTGATTCTTAGAGACATCACAGTGAAAATCCAATCTGACATGGATTTCCTAAATCCCATCTGAAATTTTATAGATAAGCATAGCCAACTCATTGTACTTTATTTTTTTAATTTGTTTTCTGAAAAATTACACCCAACGTAGTAGAATCACCAACCCTTTGGCTTAGTTGAGCTCAGATTATCAATGGACATTTGAATTCTTCCATTTTTTTTCTTTTTGATGTTTTTAGTCCATTTCACCTATAAATCAAGCAAAGGTTTGACCCTTTCTTCTACATTTTTTAGGAACTGAAGACACGAAATGGAGTCGTGTCAGTTTATAGAAAACGAAACCATCGTTTCCATCTGAATTCTAATCTATGCGCACAATTTCTTTAAGGATATGGTTGACAGCTCTGGTTCAAGAATTTACATCCTTAAGAAACAACAACCTGTTTCAGTACAGGTAATAACTACTTGCAGGAAGAGAAACTTTGAGAAAGTTCAGTTTGAAAACCTTTCCCAGAAACCCAACAAATCAAAATAAAAGTTTTGCCCGAAAGGGGTAAAGAACAGGTCAGATGATGGTTTCCTATACATATCTATATATAACAAGCAATGAAGAGCATAGAAAAAGAAAAACCTTTATCTAATTCATAACTACTTGTTGAAAAGAACAAGAAAGGTAAACTATTTAACGAAAGAAGATGACACGAGACCTTGGAGGAAAATAAATCAGAGTTGGGGAATCTGATGGAAGAAGCTTGAAGAGAGAAGTTGAGGGAGAGAGAGGCAGCCATTGTGTATGTAAGAAGGAGCAATTTTGTTGTGTGGTTGCGTTGCGAGCATGCTACCAAAAGGCTTTCTGTTGACAGTCACTGTTTCTTTCCTGTGTGTATATATATATAAATAATTAAAAGATAGCTGTATATTATTCATACGACACGAGATTCATTAAGCAACTGATACTAAAATTATTATAAGCAAACACGTTGTGAATTATAATTTGAACTATAACAACTAAAAGGAAGCCTGATTTGCTTGAATAAACAATGTCAATGTCAATGTCAATGATAGGGATGATCAATTATTTTTATCATAATTGAACTTGCCTGAAGTAATCAAAACTATTTTTCAACTGTTCATGTTGCTTTTATATCATAAACATGAGGAGACAGATAAAGATGGTTTTTCTTCAGAAGCAGAACTGCCCTTTGTCTAGTATCTTCAGGAACCTGAGCTT
Organism: Erythroxylum alaternifolium; assembly: GCA_027478495.1. Taxonomy (NCBI): domain Eukaryota; kingdom Viridiplantae; phylum Streptophyta; class Magnoliopsida; order Malpighiales; family Erythroxylaceae; genus Erythroxylum; species Erythroxylum alaternifolium. Next base: position 10,199,668 of record JANIIA010000008.1, on the reverse strand, counting down.
GTTACCTCTTCCGACCTTCACATTGCATTATTTGTGGTCCCACACCCACCAACGGCCACAGTCTCCATGTTCACGGAGACAGAGGCAAAGACTTTTTCTTGAGGACTCAAGGCCCGCTCTCTGATGTCGATTTAGACACAACGTTTTTGTTTTACCCACAAGGGTCTGTGGATTTGGAGACGTGGCCGGTATCGTTTCACCTTGCTAATGATATTGACATCTCTCTTTCTCTGGGTTAACCTGCGCTTTTTATCTGTAGGTAAACTAAAGATTGAATCAACTCAACTTGCATTATATTATAGGCAAACTAAGTCAACCCAACTTGCATTAGTTAGCCCCACTTACTAAATTTCATTAAAGCTTCACACAAGTAAGTTACCATCACCATAACAATCGCAAATTCTGGTTATAAATGTGGTAACGTTTCGAGTCAATGTATTAATTTCCCGTACGAGCATTAACTTACCAAACATGGTATTCGAGCATTCAACAACCACTTGATGAGTCGGTGATGCATGGGGCGGGGATAAAGTGGGGATCAATGCCCCAGCAAATCTGCCACGCACCAGTGAACAAGCCTGTGTGGGACGGTGTACAAGACACTGACATGGGTATATATACAAGCTTTCGGAAAGTGCGTCAACGCGTGCTTCTCGTTTTCCCATTGGTGATTGCAGACTGAAAGTCATTTTTGTCAACTGTTATAATAATCCACTATTATGACGTTCATGATTCAGCTAAAGGCCCAGCTTTTAATTGGGCAGCTACAGTTGACGGACAATGATTTTGAAACAAATGTTAGACTGAGTCACCACAAGTGCTTGAAAAGGTCATATTTTCGGTGCCAATATTCCATTAGTGGGAGTGGGAGTGGGAGTGGGAGTGGGATACCATAGCATCCAATGAGAGACATTGAGGTTCCACCGAGGCAACTATAACAGGCCATGTTACAATCTACCATCATATAATAGATTTTGTTAAAAGTACAGAAATTTACAAAGATACAGTGAATAGTATTACTGCATATGTATATAATATAATAGATGTGGGTTCATTAACCTCAGAAAATCTGAAACTCAACTCTAGTCTAGTCCTTGCGTCTTTTATAACTACGTTTCTACAGCACTATATGTAAAAGCTCTTTAAACTATAATTTCAGTCCTCAAGATATCTAAAAGTAAATGCAGTCAACGCCTGCGTATAGTCAAGTGTCCTAAACTTCGGCCTGGAGGATCAAAAGAGCCCAACTAGTATTAAGTATCCTTTTCTGCAAAACCAAGCACCTCTTTATTTGCATCTTGCAGATGTCTTTGCCTAGAAGAGGAGAAGATGATGATGCTTTACAGCTCCCTTGTACTATAAACGTGACATTCTCCCAGAAGAAATCACCAGAGAATAGAATCGATATTATACTATCTTATAACAACTGTTGAGTTTGGCTCATTTGTTTGTCTTATATTGGTTGGAAACAACAATTAAGGCAAGGCTCTTGCCTATACAAGGAGCGTGCTACCTCCTTAATTAGTGCACCAATACAAAGTCAAAGATTTGTATAACAAATTTGACTCTAGTTAAATTCCTCTATTTGTTTGATAATTGGAGGATTTGTTTTGGGTATTTCTTTGTAAGTGTATTAGTGTATTGGAATATTAGGTGAGAGGAAAAATTGTGTGATTGTAAGAATTTTTCACATAGTAGATTTTCTTCTAGGTGACTGTGATTTTTCTATGGTTTAGGAGTTTCCACGTAAATTCTCTTGTGTTGTTATTATTTCTCTATTTTTTGATTTTTTGTCTGTGAAATATCTTTGGGTGTGAGTTTGGGAGGTTTAAATTCCCAACAATTGGTATTAGAGCCAAGGTGTGTTTTTCTTGAAAATTCTAAGTATACTCTATGGTCGCAATTTTGACTGATTTTTCACATCAGAAAGATTTTCTTGAGAAAGATTCATTTGGTGCAGTAGAGCTTTGGTGTGGTAGTGTGGAAATACATGTCTAAGAAAGTTTTGGCTAAGGAAAGACTTGGTACTTAAGTGTGTCCTTTGTGACCCACTTCTCTTTCCTAGGAACTTATCTGATGTACTGTTCATTTCTACGGTAAAATTCATCAAGGCAGAAGAGCACAAAAAAAAGGTCAGGAAACAGGACTTCGAATCTTATCAGATTTGAGGTGGAGAAATTCGATGGGAAAATCAATTTTGGCTTGTGGCAAGAGCAAGTCAGGGACATTTTGATTCAGTCGGGTTTACACAAGGCATTGAAAGGTAGACAAATCCCTAATATCAGCACTACTATTAGTGATACTGGCAAAATAGTTAGTACGGACAGATCTAATATAAGCGAGGAAGATTGAGAGGATCTAGATTTGCGAGCGAAAAGTGGGATACGACTGTGTTTGGCCAAGAATGTCCTTGCAAATTTGCATGGACTATCTGTGACAAAGGAGCTATAGGAAAAGCTCGAGAAGTTGTATCAAACAAAGGGTGTCTCAAATTGGGTGTACCCGAAGGAGCAATTTCATACACTGTGGATGAGGGAAGGTATTACAATTTCAGATCATTTTAGTATTCTCAATGGAATCGTCTCTAAACTGGAGGCAATTGAAGTTCATATAGATGATAAGGATCAAGTTTTGAGACTCATTTGGTCTCTTCCACCTTCCTATGAACATATGAAACCTACTTTCATTCATGGGAAGGAGAAGATAGTTTTTTCTAAAGTTACCGAAAAACTCTTTTCAGAAGAGAAAAGACTAGGTGGTGGCAAAAATGTTCCTCTTAAAGACTCAACTCTGATGGTAGCTGGATATAAGAAGAATTCCATGAAGAAAAATATAGTATGCTGGACGTGTAGACAATCTGGGCACGTGAAGAAAAATTGTCCGAGAGGTGAAGCGGGGTTCAGCAAAAGGCTCTTGGTCAGTTAATGGAGAGACTGACAATGTCGCTAATATTGTCTCCATGGATGATGATTTTTCTCTATAAAAGGAGGCATGTACATCCTCATGAGATGTCACTAATCTCAAAGTTGCCATGATAGAGGATGTGTTACTGTTAGCGGGTCCGCAAGTTTACACATGGCCATTGGTTTGGCATTGATGCAAGGTGTGCGATGGAATTTATGTCGATGGCTAATGAACTTTCAAGAAAGCCAAACATGGAAGTTGCACTATAATTTTTCAGCAAGGTTATTCGAAACGTGTCAAAGTGAAAGACTTAGAATTGGTTTATTCTGAGTGGGTATGCTTTTATGGTGGAGCATGATGCTGTGAAGCATGATAATTCTCTATATTGAGAGTTATGTTATTTTCAGGAGATCTTCATTGAGGTGGAGTGTGGTTGTGGGATCATCCAAAGTCGCCAAGGTGGAGATTGTTGAGTTTGGCTCCGTTGTTTGTCCCATATTGGTTGGGGAAAATAATTAGGGCAAGACTTTTGACTATATAAGGAGGGTGCTACCTCCTTAGTTAGTGCATCAATCCAAAGTCAAAGATTTATATGACAAATTTGACTCTAGTTAAATTCCTCTTTTGAGGTGAGAGTTGGAGGATTTATTTCAGGTATTTCTTTGTGGGTGTATTGGTGTATTGGGTAAGAGAAAAAGTTGTGTGATTGTAAGAATTTTTCACATAGTGGATTTTCTTCTCGGTGCCCGTAGTTTTTCTTCGGTTTGGGAGTTTCCACATAAATTTCTTGTGTTGTTATTATTTCTCTATTTTCTGTTAGTTTTGACTATAAAATATCCTTGGGTGTGAGTTTGGGAGGTCTAAATTCCCAACATTTCGGAATTGGTAACTTCCATTGGAAGCTTTATCACTATGCAGACAGTGCAATCTATGTCATTGTATAAAATTAACTTCCTACGAAACTAAGCTCTGTTTCTGAAAATGCTAATTAACTTAGTTCATGCCTTCATGTGAACATTCAATCACTTCTTGAGGATGACAACTCTCTGCCTTACCTCAACTAAAGTTAGAGAAAGATCCTTTGTTATAACATCTTGTGTAAGTGATGAATACCCTGCTTGAAATGACTTAGAAACAAACATGTGTTTGTAAGCAGCAGTGATAAACAAGATAGTCTATAATTGTACACCTCCTAGCTCTAATAAATTAACCAAAGTACTTACGTATGATCCAAGTGCAAAAGAACCACACACTTGTACAAAAGTGCTGAGGTAAACCATCCCTTTACTCCCCGTTCTACGATTATGGGGACCAGATCCATATCCTTCATCTGGCAGATCCTTTCCTATCAATGGTTGACTTAACGACTCATTTGCACCAATAGTAGCATTCTAAATGTCCACTTTGATGACAATGTTTCTTCCTATTTAACTCTCAACGTACAAGTATGGAAAAGAGAAGGCTTGGCATAATCGCTTTAAAGATGAAGATGTGTAGAAATGGCAGAAACTTAAATTCTCAAGCAATAAGTGGTATCATAGACTATAGACTTGACATGTTTAATGCTTCATATGGACTTCAGCCACTTGCCTTTTAAAGCTAATATAGGAACAAGAAAATCCAAAAAGCATGGAAACTAATAAGAAAATCCAAAAAGCATGTAAACTAATATTCAATTGAAATTCCTTTATTTGCGACCAGTTTAGGATATTTTTACTCGACATACATTAAATAATCTCAACTTGTAGATGGTCTTGGCACTTTCATGAGAATTGAATAAGTAAGACAATTGCTCTTACTTTTATATGGACACGACAGCTGTTAAATTTCAGACAAAAGGGACGAGGAAAGAAACATTATCATATGAAAAAGGACAATAAAATTGTTATTTTTCTGAATTTTCACACATAATGCAGCATCTTCATATATTCAAAAGTTACTGTGTATTACAATGGATAAGTTGACAGATTCCAGATGGTCACTAATTCCCAACGCAGAAACATAAGATAATGAGGGAGGGAGTATTAAAAACAGAGCACTCTATTCAACAAACAACAAACTCTAACGATGGCAATTTTAGCTGAATTGAAACTAATAATACTGCCACACTTTTATTGAAGCTAAACAACCTTTATATAGGCTTTTACAAATGATTAACAGAAAGAGAAATTCACTCCAGCTCATCTGGTAGTGAAGCCTAACGTGCAGAAAAAACAAGAGAAGTGAAAGCAGAAAATGCAGAAGTGTTGCTGACCCATTCTTCACGTTAACAATTTCAAGCTCCTGAAATTTTGGATCACGTCTCAACACTCTCCTTTGATCCAAAATTGCATACACCAAGCTAGGATCCCAAATATTCATATTTGCGTTTTGCTAATAGTTTTGTCAGCATATCAACAATTTGTTCCTTAGTATTACAATACTGCAACATGATTTTTCCTTCAGTGAACAAATCTGTAATAAAAAGTGCACTTATGTCGATATGTTTAGTCCTTCCGTTGTGCACAAGATTCTTTGGCATTGCTATTGTTGCCTTATTATCGCAATATATCTTTGTGGCCTCTCTTTGCTCTTATCCAAGTTCATCTAACATTCTCCATAACCATATTGCTTGGCATGTACTCAGCTTCTGAAGACGATAATGCGATGGTAGCATGTTTCTCTAAGCTCCATTATACCACTCCTAATCCCAGATCAAAAGTTTAGCCTAATGTGCTTCGCCTGTCGTCTATACATCCTGCTCAGTCACTATCTGTATACCCATTCAGCTCACAAAAGGTTGTACGTTTATACCATATTCCCAAGTCAAGAGTTGCTGCGACACAACGTAAAATCCGTTTTGCAGCCCCATAATGATGCTTTATAGGAGAATGCATAAACCTGGAAACCATAACCATTGAATAAGAGATGTCAGGCCTTGTATGAGTTAAATAGATAAGTGCTGCCACTAAACTCCTGAATAATAATTGTCCATTTGCTGGTTCGATGCCATCTTCCAACAACAATTTTTCGTTCACATTTGTAGGTGTGCCTACTACCTTACAATTCACCATGTGGAAAATTTTAAGCAAAACATCTGCATAAAATTCCATCCTTGAATTACTTCACTTCTATGCCATAAAAATATTGGAACAATCCCAAATTTGACTCTACAACAAACAGACCCTTTTGTGATGATTTATTTTGCGACGAAATGAAAATTGTCGCCAAAAGTTAACATATTGTGACGATTCAGAGAATTCGTTATTAAAAGTAACCATTTAGTGACCAAAACAAAAACTGTCATAAAAGGGAAAAACTTTACCGGTGCATAGCAGAAATCGTCACCAAATGCTGAATATTTAATAACGATTAAGTGAAATCGTCACTAAATGATGCATAATGGGTGATGATGTCAAATATTCATCGCTAAATAAGATTATGATGATGCTTTTGAAATACATCACTATAACTTATCAAACATTTAGTGACAAATCTTAAAAATCGTCACCAAAGGGGTCTATATTTGACGACGATATTCTAAAGCGTGACTAAAAGGTTAATATTTGGTGACGAATAAAAGGTTAATATTTGGTGACGAACTTTTTATTTGGTCACAAAAGGTTAATCATTCAGTGATGATTTTTTAAAATCGTCACTAAAAGTCAAGCATTCTGTGACGATTTCTATAAATCGTCACGAAATGATAGACATTTAGTGACGATGTCTACAAATCGTCTCTAAATGTGTACATTCAGTGACGATTTTTAGAAATTGTCACTAAACTTATGACATTTTTCAAAATTATTAAACTAACATTTTTATAATCTATCATAGTTAAGATATGTTTTATTGGAGATTTGTTTTGAATGTTTACAACGCATTATTAAAAAAACTCACAACATAATTTAAGTGTTAAACAGTAGTATTAATTAATCATTAGTATTTACTAATATTGCAAAAATTAGTTATAAAAATTTTAAATAATTTTATCAATATATATAATAATATGATATATGGAGTAGTACGAACTTTGAATTAGAAGTTACCCAATTCATACAGCCATAGAACCAGAATAATAATAGTCCATATTTAATAGTACGCAACTTGACCCCTAAGTAGTAGATATGTTGTTTGACAAATTATTATAGATACAACAATAAATCAACTTTAAAGCTGAGTTCATTTGATTGACTCGCTGAATGACAATGATATAATTATTTATTTAGATTCCAAGTAACATGAGAGTCGGTAAAGGTAAATGAGTCATCGATGTCTGAATTCTTGAGAAGGGTCCTTGCACGTTCAAATGCAATAATTGGAATAGTAACAGTTGTTCCCTCAAGTGGAGGGTTTTTCACACCCTCTATCAACAACTTTTCCACTATAGCTAAACTTGTAGAGGATACAGTGAATGAGTCGCTAGATTTAGTACCTAAAACACAATCAGTATTGAACTTACATATTGTCATATTAGTAAACTGTTAAATGAACTGAAATTGGAGTGACATGCATACGTGAATGAGCAGACGAAGTATGTAGAATTGACGAATTTTTCAAAACAACCGATTACCCTATTCGTTTACGGACTGTTATGACATCGCTCCCGCCTTTATGGCCATACATGTCATCTTCTAGACTCAACGAAGCTTAAAAAAACATGTAGTATAAACTATCAAATGTGAATATATATATAATAGCTTCATAAAAGGAAATGAGATGTACATAATAAGGAAAGTGATGTTTTTTGGATGATACTAAACACCTTAAAGCAGAAGATCGGCCATGGAAGGCAAACGATGATTAGTGTATGAAGTAGAGATTTTTCTACATTGTTGGTTTTTTCAGTATGGACAATTTTGCCATATTCCTCCCAACGGAATGAATTAGGGCCATCTGGAACTAGTCTTCATGTCGACATTCCTTAATTAATAATGTTAAGAGGTATATTCTGCAAAAGTCGATTTAGAATAAAATGATGATATGTTTACCTCCAATTTCGATGACAAATGAAACTAGTCCAGTTTAGCACTTATACATCTTCAATGTGCCTAATGATATGAAAGTTACCGTAACTAAAATTTCAAAAATTTATTGTGTAATTTGTATCATATGCAAAATTTAGAATTTAAAGTAGAATAGACGTGACTATGTTCTTGATGTATAGAAATATAGTGTCTCTATATTACTATTAATGGAAATGAATAAAAGAAAATACTTTTGAAACAATTTCATCAATCCATAAACAAAGCTTTGATCAGAGTAAGCGTTAAACGTCGGTGTGAAGACAGACATAAAGAAATGACAAAGATAGACAATAAATCATCTTCAAAACACAACCACAAACATAACTCATATATCAAATTTATAATTAAGAACTCACAATAAACACCTAAAGGGTTTTAGTGAATAAGCACAATAGAACAAAAGAATAATCACAATAACTCACAATAGAACAAAAGAATAATACCGATTTAGTGAAAAATCATTCTTCGATGGTGATGAGCAGAACAAAAAACCCAAACAAATTATCTACGAGAGGATTTTGGATTGGTGTTGATGGCTTGAACGAGAATGGAGTACGCTTTTATATTTTTGTCTTTAAAAACCTAATACAAAATGACGTCATTTTTTTAGTTTACGTAACTGATGTCGTTTATTATTTGCTGTGGTTATTTGGAAGTATTATTAATTAATTTTCTATGATTTATTATATTTAGTCGACAATTGTCAGATGTAGCAACTAATACATGGTTCGTTGCTAAAGCCCGCTGGTTCATAAATAATTTTTAATAAATTTATTTTCTATTCCAAATAAAACATAATTTGAATTAAAAATTAAATTATTCATTTAAAAAATATTTAGAAATTAATTTATTGGCCGTTCAAATAAAATAAAATTGGCTTACAATTTTCTTCCAATTATAAATTTTCGTTAATATAATTTCAAAAAACTTATATGAAAAAATTAAACATTTTAATTATTATAATTAATCAAAATAAATAATAATTTAAGAAGACATTGTAATATAATTATAAAACTATTTCTAATAAATTATATTTAAAGATTAGTCATTCCCAAAAATTAAACAAATGAAGAACATTTGCATATATAAGTGAGAAAATTAATTTTTAATTTGAATTATGGTAATAGGAAAAACTCATATATGTTAATCAATTAAGAAAAATAAAGACGTACAAAATGCTTGGGTTTTGGCGACCTTTTATAAAATTGGTAGCGAAATTATACTTTTAGGCGACAAAAATTGCCACCATTGGAAAAGGTAAAAGAACTAGTTTTTGCGACAATTTAACAGCTTGATAGCAAAATGTTGTACATTTTGTGACGCTATAGATGTTTCATAGCCAAAGCATGGAATTTTGTGACGAATCTTAGTTTCGTCGCAAAATGTGGGAGATTAGAATAATATAACTACATTTTTCGCGATTTTTCAAATGTATTGGTGACGGTTATCACATATCATAGCTAAAGGTTTGGCATTTGACAACGAATCTCATTTTCGTCACTAAAT
>JANIIA010000008.1:10162338-10176060 GCA_027478495.1 Erythroxylum alaternifolium | reverse complement strand
AAATACCAATTTGCCTCAAAAGGTAAATCCGTACTTGTTGTGTGTTTTCGGTTATACTTTTGTTGTGTAGTATGGTCTATTCCGCTGCGTATTATCAATACCCGGGCCATAGGCGATCCAACAGTATTCATCATTATTAAACCATACATCTTTTATGTTATCATCTCTATTAATAATGCATACTTAAACTAACTATTCCTCAATTACTTCAGATACCAATTTAAGTTCAAACACACCTTAAACAAGTCCATTTAAGTCCTATTGTACCAAATAAATTAACTAAACCTTCTATAGTTCATCAATTGCACAAAACCCCAATTTTTTTTACCTTCTTAATCATTTCACACAATTGTGAGATAAGCGATCTGAAACCTTCAAACAACTGTTTTCACAGGATATGTTTTTGGATCAACTTTATATGGCTATTCTGACCTAGAAACTGACATTTTTAGACATTTTGTTCTTCTAAGAAAATGTAGTTTCAAACGAAATAAAATTTATTCCATTTGGTTCATTATTCCAATATTTATACCCAAATTACTACAGACTGTTCTCAACCGTGGACAACAACCAAAATGCAAGTTCAAACTAAATTTCAAAACCCTTAATGACAGAAATAAAATTCAATTCCCTCATGAAAGTTGTAGATAAATGTATCTAGTTTCATCTTAATTTAAAATCCTCCCATTTTGATGTCTACAGTTCAAGATATGGCTGAACTACCGAAGTATGTTTAGTAGTCAAACTAGAATTATCATATAACCATCATTTTTCCATCATTCAATTCTCATCATTTTTACACATATTCATGCCAATTCAAATCTCATAACACTTGTATTCATACATACTATCAAGTTCAGAATTCCCTTAAATTTTTAATTTCGAAATCCAACTCCAAAGAATAACCCAATCTAGCCTTCCAAACAAGCAAACACAATTCCAAAATCAAGGTGACCAAGAAGACAACAACATAGAAGATCACGTACTCTACTTCCTTGATGCAATATCTTGCAAGAATTATAAGTAAAATTAAAGAAAAATTCAGAGTTAAGAGAGGGTCAAGGGTTTTGGTGGTGATGCTTCAATGAAGGCTGTAGAAATTTCTAGTAAGACACCTAAGTTGTTAGGTGTCCTAATCTTAGAGGAGCACATGTCACCAAAGCATTGGTCACACTTGTCCCCCCTTTTAAGCTGCCATAAGCCACACATCTATTAGGCCATGTGTTACTTAATGAATGATGTCATGTGTCATTAAATGATTAGGCCATATATCACTCTAAGATTGGTCCACTTGTCACTCAACCAATGGTGCCAAATGTCAATATATTAGCTATGTCAAATGTCAATAACTTATAGGCTCCTATTAGGCCATTTGTTACTTAATGAATGCTACCATGTGTCATTAAATGATTAGTCCACATGTCACTCCAAGATTGGTCCACTTGTCACCTAATAATTGGTCTATTTGTCCATTAATTACTAGTCCATTTATCACTCATTTAACTATGTCAAATGTCACTAAATTTTAGGCATAGTCATACTAATTTTCATGTAACAAATTGTCTTGCCACTTGACAATTTTCCTAGTCCAAATGTAAATTTTAATACCTCAATTCTCTAATGGTATTAATTAATCCCAACTCACTAAGTATGAACCATTAGCCAAAATTCAAGACATATGTAATTGATAATCATATCACAATTTCTAGTACATAAACTTTCATGCATATGTAACATTTCAACTAGGGTACAATTTAGGGCCTTACACAAAATGCTTAGATTATCGACATGGCCACATTGCCAAGCCATGCCTTGGTCTGTCTTCTGTTGCTACAATTACGTTCTCCAAAAAGAAGGCACAACCAAGTTTAGTGCAATTGGCCATGTACTTTGTCTATCTCTGATCTTTTTAAAGTCTTCTCCTCAAGTTCTTAAAGCTTAACCTAAACATAAAAACCTAAAAACAATCTTAAGCAAATATATCAAAAAAGACTAAAAATTGAACAAAAACTATCCAAAACCTAACACAAAATGCATTATAACACGAGCCAAGTTTTGCAGTAGTTTTGAGATGTAAGACACCCAGAGAGGTGACGATTTTGATCAAGGGACGAGGAAAACAAGAAGAATAGATCAAAAGATCTAGTAAATAGCTACATTAAATCCAGACTTTGCAAAAAAATTCAATAGAAAAGAAAGGGAGATTTAAAAATATGATTTCTTTATTTTCTATTAGTTTTTCTGCATGTTTATTTTTTATTTCGTTTTCTATGATTAGTAACTAAACGTGTTGTGTCTAGGTGTATGAATCCTAATTTGGGATAACAATATGTTTTAATCTTTTATTCAAAGTAATTATATTGAATGATTTATTACAATTCAATTATGTGTTTTAAATATTAGTGCATGATTCGATTTCATATGAATGAGACTGAGAAATCTGCTTATACGAATAGAAATACCGTAATTGGAAGGATTTACATGCAAACCTGGAGATAGTTGACATAAATATTCTGAATTAGAGTCAAACTTAATAGCGGAATTTATAAATCGACAATGTAATTTTAGGGATTTCAACTAGAAATAATTATGTTAATCAATTAATGAATTAATTGTTAATAGTCTCGAGAGAATTATTAATATAAAAGATGAATTTTTACGGTACAATAATCAATGATATAATTGTATGATAAAAGTTTAATAATTTAATGATTCTTAGGGGAATTCATCACCTAGACACTATTATTTGATATTGATTTTTTTTGTATTCTAATTGTCCTAAGGCAAAATTATTTAATCTTAATTTAGTATATTTGCTTAACTTTTTTTCAATTAAAAACCAAAATTTTGATTTTTTATGCTAAATAATAGAAAAAGGGTAACTATTAATAATTACCGTCTTCGTGGAATCGACTCATGCTTGTCTGTGCTAGCTATAATTACACCGTGCACTTGTAGTTAAATTGATATTGACCTTAATCCCTAGAGGATCAATCAATATTGCATTGGTAAATAAAGGGAGAAGCATCTTTTAAAGGACAATTTTGAAGTAATTGAATTTCTTCTTGTCAATCCCTTCTCATTTTTAACACCATTCTTCTTAATACTTCCCAAATCCCTTCTCGTCTCTAACAACAATCTTCCAAGTCTGCTTCTATTTTCCTCACAACTTCTCTTTCGCTAATTTGCAGTATTGTCACTCAACAACCTGGTTTCTTTATGGCACACCTATAGGCTCTAAAACAGTCTTTGCCACAAAGATAAAAAGACTACAACTATTGCTCCCTTCACTTTCAACTTCAATGTAACATTTTTCTCAAACTCAACACAATGCCAAAGCTAAAACTTCTCCAGCAAACACTGAGCTATCGACTATGAGATAATTATACTTTTGTAGGATTTGATTGTTATCATACAGCATTGCTAGATTACTTGACATAAATACAAACGTCTCAATGAGAAACCAAATCATTGTTATTGATATCTTTGGAAACAAAGGACAAAGCAGCCACATACATACACAAGCAGCAAAAAAGAAAACTAGCTTTGAAGGGCTGAAGTCAAAAGCCTTACTTTCCAGAGACTCCAAGCGAGCCTCCTTAGCGGAGAAAAAAAGACCATAGACGCAGGTCTACTAAAGTCACCAATGCACCAGATTTAGCTGCAGGGGTTTGCCATCAAAGTTACCAAATTCCCATCAGAAGTACAAATTCTAGCTGCATATAAGGGACAAATTATGGAAAGATACGAGTAGAAGTCCATCCAAAATTAATTAAATGGGAGCAATTGGTTCAGTGATGAAAGCACAGAAAATACGAAACTGCCTACACATGTATAGTTATTGACAGAAAATAGAACCAGAATAGTGAAGAAGGAGTCCAAACCTTTTGTTACTTTTAAAGCCCAACGTTTACAGAAGTTGGAACTATCTACTCTTTAAGAGATGGTAACCCTAAACGGAACTAAACAATCAGAGAAAACCAAAGGACGGAAAAAGAAAGGAAGCAATTTCAAATTTGAAGGTTGAACTTGAACTCAATTTCTGTATATCTGTACCGAGAGCAGAGGAATTGCATTATGAAAATAAATGATACGTAAACTTGATAATAAAGAATGACCATTTCATATACTATAGCATATCAAAACAAAATTGGATTAATTTAGTCGGTAAATTCATAAAGAGAGATCGACGATATCTGCTTTTTATTACAAGTAACGACCCATATACTTGTAGTTTTTAGCATAAAACAAATAGTTGGTTTTTCCATTCAACAACCCTGTTGATGAGATTGTATTTTATCTTGATCTACCTTTTATTGGTTTAATTCAATTCCTTTTTTAAAAAATAATCTCCCACTTAAGCCTCATTTCGTTATCAAGTAGTTTCAAATCCCTTTTCCATAATTACCTACCTCTTATAACCAAAGTTCAAATAAAAACATATATATAAAACACCATTCAATGATTTTCTAAATTTTAAGGATTATAATGTGGATTGTTGTTTGACAGTTAACATTAGGATTATTCTAACATTTTATAAGAATTTTATATTATTTAAAATTCATTATATATTTTTAAGGTTTTTGGGCATATTAAGATAATTGACATCTATTTCAATACATTTTTTAGAAAATAAATAATATCATTTCAAGGCAAAGCTTTGATCCTTTACAAAAGTGCCTCAATATACAAGTATCATAGAGGAATTAAAAGTTCAAACTAGACCAAAAGTTTTCAGTGAACTAGATGAAATTACAAGTTAGAAAAATCTATCTGCTGTTATTTTCTTGAGACACACAATCAATATTAGTTTGAAAATTAAATGTTCCAATATAGCTTCATCCCTTAAGAGAAAGAACCTAGTTTCTTCAGCTAGAATCGCTTTCCTTACCAATTAACATTTATTGGACTCACTATTTCAGGAAGGCATAATTGGCCTCTAAATATCTATTAGTTTCTCTCGTTCCAAAATCTATAGATAGTCCAACCAAGAGCCAGACGAATTGCTTTATGATCATCCTTACTTAAGTGAGATAAGCTAAAAGAACAATGAAGAACCATTCTCTAATTAGAAGCTTGGAAATGTAAATTACATCTAGTTAGTGTTTCATTCCATAGATGTTTGGAATACGAACATTCAAAGATTAAATTACTAATGGATTCAGCTCAGACCAAGCAAAATCTAAAATTGGGTAAAGGATTAGATCCACACTTGATCCTATTCAATGTGGATAATCTCTCCTTCACTGCAATTCATAGTATAAATGAAACTTTTGGGACTTATAGGTTGTTCTAGACCATAGAGTGCTAAGAGGGCATTCATACAATATTTGTTAAAGAAGCTACCTAAAAAATTCTATAGCAAAAGAGATTTGTCATACTAATCAAGGTTAGGGTATAATAAGGAAAGCAACTCTAAAAGAATTCATGGTATCTATTATTATAGCTCTAACTACCTCCATGAATCAACACCTTAACTCTAGCATTAATAGGATATAAAAACTTGATACTCGACTAGTTTAACAAGTGATTAAGAAGGCTAAGAGGGCTCTAATTATCTATCTATAACTATGTATCAACCAATTGCCTTTTTTTAGGATGTGACTATTCATATACCTCTATTCCTCAGATAATGCAAATTCTATAAAACCTTTTAGCCATTAATAATTTATTTACTTGTTGGACTGATCTCATTCCCAAGCCCCTTCCATTTTTAGGAAAACAAAAATCCTTCCATTTGACCTTTAAAAATGGTCTAGTATTCATATCCCCCATCTATAAAAAGTTCCTTAGGAGCTCCTCTAGGTCCTTACACAACTTCTTTAGCAAAATCAAGTGAGAAACACAATTATGTATGTAGATTTCTAAGGAAAAAATGATGAGTTATAATTTACTTGCAAAGGATATGCATTTAGTGGTCTAACTTCCAGTTCTTCTTCTAACCACATCAAATAGTGGTTGACAGTCCTAGTAAGTTGTTTTATTTGAAGAGATGGTTACTCTTAAGTAAGAAAAAGGAGGAGTCATAATTGTCAAACTAGAAAATATAGTAAAAGCATGAATTGAAAGAGATGCATCTATTGAAATCATTTTAAAACTCTTTTCCTTATCAATATTAAGAACAGAGAGAGAGCTAAATTCATCCAAGGATCTCATTAGACAATCAATGGAAGCAGTAATAGCACCACAAATAGAAGAAAGTCAATTTTGAATTCCAAAATGAGTTATTCTCAAACTTCTGCCTTTTCTTTTAAAGAAATTTGAATATGCTCATGAAGTTTACATTCTTAGGGATTGTATCAAATAAGACTTAAATGCTGATGGTAAGCATTGCATTATCCAAAAGATATAAGAAGCTGGAAAACTAATTGCTTCAAGAGATATAAAGATAAAGTTACAATTAACCATATCAAAGGATCCATGGATGACTAACTTTATATCATAATTATGTCCTGGCGCCTCTAGGTGGTAGTTCTTAAATAGCTCCTAAGCAAGTATAATGTTATCACTTATATTCCTACCTTATATTAATGCTTCCTGATAATAATTAATAAAAGAAGGCAAAATCTATTTGATTCTTGAAGCAAAGAGTTTGGAGATAATCTTGTTTAAGGTAGGGCAACAAGAGATGGGTCTAAAATCCTTCAAGGATTTTGGATTTGAATTCTCAATAACTAAGAATAGATGGGTGTTATTTTAGGAAGGCAATAACTTAGAGCTTGAGAAAATTTTCAAAATAACTTCATATACGTAGGTCTTGATGGAATTCCAAAAATTTTGAAAGAAAAAACCATTAATACCATTAGGCCCCAGGGCTTTGTTAGGACTAAGGCTAAACACTACCCTCTCAATATCTTCTATAGAGAAAGGACATGTAAGATATTCAATCTGCTACAAAGATTAAAAAAAAAAGGAGTTAAAGCCTCAATATAATCAACTGAAAAGGTATTACCTGAAAAAGCCCTCAGGATATCTTTGAAATAGTCCCTAGTATGGAATAATAGCTCTTTCTAACTTGTGATTAACACTCTTAATTCTATCCTTAATTATAAGATTCTATTTTGAATTCTTTTGGAAACTATAGATCGATGAAGAAAGCTCATATTGCAATATCCTTTATCCAAAGCACCCTAAATTTCTGAGCAAGCAAGGAAAAGCAAGCATCTAAATCTTTACTTCCCTAAGGATGTTTTTCTTAGAAATGAAAATGAATTGTAGAACTAATTGAAAAATATTTCATTTTATTATGGTCCATTGAAAGTTCCTCATTTTGAGAATAATTTAAAAAGGGTTAGTTATTAAAATTTTTTGAATGTGATCATCCATCTCCATTAATAAAATGTACCTACTTAAATATTATAACTAACAAATTAATAATTTTAAGACAAATGGTTAAATACAACTACAAATCGCAAAAATCATAATCTTGTAAATAAATACCACCACCACAGAAAACCATACAAATATAGCATAGAAAAATAACAGCACTTAACTTCTTACATATAAGTAACAACCTAAATTTAATATGTGAATACTAGAAATTAGCACGAACAGTACCATACCTTAAATAAAAACTATACCATAAGTCCATAAATCTAATACTACATATATGAACAAAGAGTAACATCACTCATTAGAAATGACACTTCTTACTTAATATCGAAATATCATGAATGAGTAAAAAGAATATCATGCTTCAATATAAACTATACTATGAGTTCATACTTTTATTACCACACAAATGAATAAAAAGTACCACAAATCATTAAAGATAAGTAACACATTCACTTTAATATAGGAATTTTATTACTGAATACAAAGAATATCATGCCTTAATATAAATTATATCAGAGCTCATTAAACCCAATACCATACTTATGTGAAAAAAAACCTATCATTACTCATTACAACTAAGTAATACTTCTACTTTAATTTGTGAATACCATAACTAATTACAAAGAATAATGATATGATTGTAATTTTAATGTTTGAAATTGTAAGTGCATGGTGTAGCTGTAGTTAGCATTGAAAAGTACGGGTCGATCCTATAAGGCTTACAAGTACTAATAATAGTGGCCTCAGTTTTATTATCTAATCTTTCATTAAGAAGATGATTTAATTTAAAACTAAGAAAAAATAAGACTTAACATAGTGATGAATCAAGACAAATTTAAAACAAAGATTAATTCAATATCAAATAATTAGTACCTAGGTAATGAATCCCATAAAGAAATCTTAAGTGTTAAACTTTTTATCATGCATCTTAATTGTTGATCATTAGACCGTGTAAACTCTTATCATTTGTTAATATCCTTTTCAAGACTATTAATAACTAATCCGCAATTTTTTTTGAAACCTTTTTCTAGTTAAAACCCCTAAGATTAAATTACTCTAATTCATGAAGTTCTTTATTAGGTTTAACCCAAATCCAGATGATTTATATTGGCTTATCTCTATGTTTGCGCGCAACTCCTTCCAATCATGGTAGATCTATTCATATAATATGATTTCAATTTGAATTATATAAAATTAGACAATGACCTAATATCCCAGACATATTTATTTAAGAAAATAAACATATAATTGAATCTTAAAGAATCAATTAATTAAAGTGCATTAAATGAAGAATCAAATCATAGTATGCATCCCAACTTAGGGTTTATCCTACCTAGGCAAAAAAAAACTTAGTGCCTAAACATAGAAAACGAATCAAACATAACAATTTCAAAAGAATAATTAGAAAGAAAAGAATTTGTAGATATGTATATCCCCTTTCTCTATAATGAAATCCCTTTGAATCCTTGATAAAGGGATGTTCTCTATCGGATCTCTTAAAGTATCATTGTGTTTTCCTTATCCTGGGTTTAGACTTATGTCTCTAACTTTAACTTTGGTTGTAGCTTACGAATCCAACTGCCTCTTTTTTGTCTCCTCTTCATAATTGCTTTTTATATTTTGAAACTAGAGTTTTTGGATTATACATGGTCAATCACACGATTGTGTGATTGACCTTATATCTCAAAAACTCGTCAAAATTGTGTGAGGAGGTGTATTTTAAAAATTCGTCAAAATTATAACCTCACGTCTTCACAAAAGCTTACACAGGAAAAGGATATGGCTATGTATGTTACTTACATAGAGATAGCTTACACAGGCAAAGGATATGTCATGTATGTTTCTTACATAGGCAAGTATCTCCACTTGGGCAAAAATAACATCTTTGAAGCTTTACACAATCACAGTCCCTACATACAGTATTATGTGTTAGTCATACAAGTGTGTATCTCTAAAATAACTCCAATTATTCCATTTCATGCCACAATTTCCATTAAATTCTTCTTTTTTTGATCTATAATGGCAATTGAGGCCTAAAAATACAAGTGAAACAAAATAAGTACCAAAAACAATATAGAACTCTTAAATAACAAGAAAAACACACTCAATATGGGTGGTAGCACGTCGTAACACTAGTCAAAATAAACTAGACCTACAACTATAGTTAGTGGTAAGTCTAGGTCGATCGCACAGAGAGTGTGTGTAAAGTTTATGAAATGAAAATAATTGATGTTTAAATTGACAAGAAAATAAAACAAATCTAGACTAACACAAACAAATAAAAGAAAACATGTAAAAACAATGAAAAGTGATGAATTCGTTAAGGACGCAATTCTTTAGTTTAATCTTAGCCTAAACTATAATTAAACATATTTCATTGATCTGTTGTTATTTTACCTCTCCTTGAACTATTGGTCGTAGATTAACAGCAAGCTCTGTTATTCCTAGTTTTCCTTAGGTTATAGTTAATTAAAAAGAGTTCCTTAATTAACCCTAGTTATCAAATAACCTAGGAGGCGCTCGCTAAGTTTAATCGGACATTCGTTTTACAAGTGAGAAAAATAGACCAATCTAAGTAATAATCACACAAGCTCGAATTATTTAACCTAGGTTATATTATCCCTAATGATTATGAACCATTAATTGCTACAAATGAATAAGAAAAACACCGATTATGTAATTGTATTTGATTCTAGCAATGAGTTCTTACATAAAAATAATCAAATAGAGCATTCAATCATTCTTACACAAGACACAAACATTAAACATAGGATAACATAATCAATCCATAAGAGAAAGAACAACAAACAATGAAAGAAATGAAATTGATCGGTGTTTAGGTTTTGGAGCGGTTTGTTGGTTTATCAAACTGAAAATAAAATAAAACTAATCTAATGAAAATAAATTAAAAAAATAAATGTGGGGAATTCAATAGAGACTCCATTCTTTGGTTCAATCTCAACTAAACCTTAATTAAACATATTTAATTGATTTGTTATTCTTTTACCTATCCTTGAACTATTGGTTATAGATTAACAATAAGCTCTGATAGTACCAGTTTTTCTTTAGGTCCTAGTTAATTAAGAAAAGGTCGTTAATTACCCTAGCTATCAGATAGCCTAAGATACGCTTGCTAAGTTTAATTGGACAGCCGCCTTACAAGTGAGAAAAACAAACCAATCTATGCAATAATCACATAAGCTTGGATTATTTAACCTAGATTATGTTATCCCTAATAATTACGAACTATTAATTGCTACAAATGAATC
The DNA here is from genome assembly GCA_027478495.1 of Erythroxylum alaternifolium. NCBI lineage: Eukaryota > Viridiplantae > Streptophyta > Magnoliopsida > Malpighiales > Erythroxylaceae > Erythroxylum > Erythroxylum alaternifolium. Next base: position 10,165,456 of record JANIIA010000008.1, on the reverse strand, counting down.
AAAAAACAACAATTACGTATTCGATTCTAGCAATGGTTTCTTACATAAAAATAATCAAATAGAGCATTCAATCATTATTACATAACACCCAAATATTAAATATAGAATAACATAAGTAATTTCTAAAGAGAGAAAGAAACAATAAATATAAGGAGAAATACACTTAACCAAGTCATTGGCATCAATGTTGCCTCCGAACCAGAGTCGGGAAGCTACCCCTTCATGGGTACCCCTTCATGGGTCTCTCAAGGTTGAGAGCTTGCTCCCAAAAATAATGCTTCAGCCACCAAAGAAATGTCCCAGCCAATGAACCTCACCTCTGTTCACAGCGCCTCCCTGTTGTTCTTTTTTTAAAAAACCTCTGCATCTGTTCTTCTTCTTTCCTTAAAACCAACACATGCATTTAACCCTTCTACCTAACGTCATCATTTTATCTCCTGCCATACATCTGTATTTTGCTTTTCTTGGCCCAACGTGCGCTGCGTTTTGATGCTCCTTGGCTTTCTATTCTCCTTTAGTTCTTGCATGGAACGTCTACGTTTTGCTTTTCCAGCATTTGTGTTTTATGACTTCTGGTTGCTGCGTTTTTGTCTCCTTGCTGTGTTACATTTTGATCCATATTTTCCCAGTTGTTGGCGCGTCTTTTTCTTTATAGACTGCTACAATTTTTGCTTCATTGATTGTCCACCTATACTGCAACCATATTCTTCATTTGCTTCTGTCGTTTTGGTCTTCATCTGCTGCTAGCGTGCGTTTTCTTCTTACTTCCTTGCCATTTAGCACCTTCATGTTTTGAGCCGCTGTATGCAACGTATACATTGCTTGGTTTCTTCTTGTTTTGTTTCCTTCCATCATCCAAACATTACTCATTTAAATTCACTTTAAAACATGCATGGCATGCACAAATTTTCTACTCCTTTGTCGTGGGCAACTTTGATTTTTCTTGTTTGTGTTTTCAATTTTCTTGTCTTCTTATTATCTTTTTATTTCTTCCTCTTGCTTCATAAAGATAAGTGAAATTTAATTTTCGAAAAATGGCCTAAATATCGTGCTTTCAACTCACTTTAATTTCTTTGCTTTCGAATTGTGCCTAAAATTACATATGAGTTAAAGTGAGTATCTTAAGCAATTTTATAATAATAATCACTAAGTGTTATGGAATAAATTCATAATCAATTAAGCACATATCAAAGGGCATAAAAACATAGTGCAATAATAATTATTTAAACATCCTCACACTTAAGCTTTTAATTGTCCTCAAACAAATCATAATCCAATCGTACATCTCAAAAACATCCATCTCTTATTAAACTTAACTTGCCTGTTCACACCTTAAATCATCACATCATAATAATCAAATTAATATATAATTAGATTCAAGTTATCCTAGAACCAACTTTAATAAGTCCATATCATAAGTAACCACATTGATAGTATTTTTGAAATCAAAAGTAAAAATTCCACACCCTCACAAATGATTCACTCATTGTATTCAAAACATTTAGAGTGAAAAACATAACAAACTCTCAATTCAATGTATAGAATGATTCTTAACCATAAACTTGCATTAAAATCACATCTAACTAGAAACAAAAATAAAAACGATAATAAAATTAAAGAAAATTCTAAACAAAATTGAATAGAACTTGGTTCTTCGTAGCATTGGTCCTTCAAATAATAAAATCATTGATAAAATATTAATTCTTCTCACTCCCCACCAAATATTACAAATTTTCATCTTTCTTTTTAAATATGCTCGCAACACGTAATTTCCAACTTTTGAACTTTTTAAAGCAATTTTGGAGAGAACATAAATTACACAATTGAAGCACTCGAGAAGAAATAAATTTCAAAATCACTATGTAGCATCAATCATAGAAATTTTAAACATTTTCTTCAACTCTCTCATTATGACCCAAGTTCCAAGCAATCAAGTAAAGGAAATTTCCTTTAAGTTTCAAAAATAATGCAAGGTTTTCAAGAAAAATAGGGTAAAGGCTATTAATGTAGTTTTAATCAATCAAGAAAATGGCTAAGTATCAAAAGTGGTTACTCTTAAAGGATAAAAATAGGTTGGGAAAAAATCAAAGATAATGGCTAAAACAAAAGGTTGAATATAAGTTTCTTTATCATCATAACGCCTCTAGTTTAAAAATATGGTCTTTTAAAGTAAGTTTTAAAATCATCCACCTATGCTTAATAACACATATCAAAGGATAAAAGAGGATAAAAAAGATGTATTCTTAGGCTCAGAACCTCACAAAAGGCTTCATTGGTGAAAATAATATGCAATTTTTTATTTAAAATAACTATCTCAATGGTTACTAAAAATGTGGACTATAAAAGCAAGTTTATTCTAACTTTTTGTCCTTTTGCATACTAACTTAATTCAATAATCAATAATAGCCTAAAATGTTTTGGATAGGTTTTTACTAAATCGAGATGTCAGTTAATAAGAATGAATAGTAAAGATTATAATAAGCTTAAGAAATCTAAACATTTAGATCGTATCTTAGGTTATTCAATAGTTAGGTTTAATTAACGATTGTATCTTAATTAAAAATAACAATAGTTAGGTTTAATTAACGATTGTATCTTGATTAAAAATAACCTAAGGAAAAATCGGGATTAGTAGAGCTAATGAAAATATGGATCACAGCTAATATTATGTAAAGTCATCCTTACAAAATAGAAACAAAAGAGATAAAAAGATAAAAGAAAATAACAATAAAATTAAAATAACATTGATATAATAAATGTTAAAAAATAATAAAACAAATAAAAATAAGAAAATATACAAGTAATGAAAGAAACAAAATAAAAACCCTAATAGAAAGAAACAAAATAAAAATCCTAATAGAAAATCTAGACTGCTGCTAAAACTATCAATCTATCGGTGAGTTTGGTATATTGGTCACCGAAAGATCCTTACGTCTCTACGCATCATATGTGACAACGTGTGTTGAGTGCACTGAAAATTTACCTGATTATGTGCATTAAAATTTGTAATTATGGTGAGTCAGGATCAAATTTACAAGGAATGTTCGGTTAATTTTCGTAATGGAATTAATTGATGCAAAGAAAATATAAAAAGGGGGGGGGGGTTTGGATTTTAATC
>JANIIA010000008.1:10117547-10134472 GCA_027478495.1 Erythroxylum alaternifolium | reverse complement strand
ACATGATCAAGTATATTCTATCATCCTAACATCGTTACAACTCTCTTCGGACTATTGATCTAAGACTAATAGAACGGTCTACTAATCCTGATTTTTCCTTAATGCAAAGAAAATGGTTTGGATTTTAATCAATTTAGAAAATAAAATCGAAATAAACTATCGAAAACAAATTAAAGCAAACAATCATAAATGATTAAAGTGTCAAATATGAGTAAGATTCGGTTCTAGGGATCTCGACCTAGACATGATCAAGTATATTCCATCATCCTAACATCGTTACAACTCTCTTCGGACTATTGATCTAAGACTAATAGAACGGTCTACTAATCCCGATTTTTCCTTATGTTGTGTTTAATCAAGATACAATCATTAATTAAATCTAACTATTGAATAATCTATGATACGATCTCTAAATTTAAGTTGGCAGCAACATTATGATGTGGAAAACGATTAATATGGGCAAAAACCTCATATGTTAAGGTTATCTAACTTAAGTTATGTTGTTCCTAGCGATACGGAATCATTATATGCTACTAACAAACATAAATGTAACAATTACAAATTACATTTAACATTATAATAATAGGTTTGAAATAGAACAATCAAAATAACGTATTCCGATTATATATCCCAAACTCGATTCAATTAATACAAACAACACAATAATTCAAAAAAATTAAAACATTAATAAGATGAAATAGCTTAATCGTGACTTGACATTGATATCCCCGTTGAATCAGTGTCGGAAACTTAGCCTTTTATCTCCATCTTCAAGCTTCAACAATCAGTCTTTGTAGACTCCATTTATATTGAAAAATGAATGAGAGAATGGAGCAGAATAGTTGTTGTACATGCTGCGGTCTGAAAACCTTCTCTCAAAAAAATGAAGACCACGCCTCCCTACTCTACAGTGCCTCCATCAAAGACCCCCCCTAAAACGAAGATTGTCTTTGTTCTTTCGTTTTTAAGACCTTCTGTTCTCTTCTAAAATCCACGCATAAAAACCTCCTTTTCAAAGCTACATCTGCGTTTTGTTCTCCTTCCAACAGCCTCTTGCACGTCGTTTTGGTGTGCTTCCCATCTGCTCCTTGGACGTTGCAATTTTAACGTTATCGTTTCATACCAGCTGCTACCGTTTTGCTTTTTGGCGTGGACTGCGTTTTGGCCCGCGTTTATGCTCTTTGGACATTTCTTGCTGTGCGTTGCCGTTTAGCTCATGCTTCCAATATGCTGCACTACGTTTTGGTCCATTACTCCCCACCTGCTGTGCGTTTGGTTGCCGCGTCCCTCTGCTATGCGTTTTGCCCTACTTGTTTCCACCTTATGCGCTGCCGTTTCTGCTGCTCCTTCCCAACCGCTGGTGTCGTTTTGACATTTTTCTTTATCAACCTGCTGCAGCCGTCCATCATCCTGTGCTTGATAAATGGACAATTAATTTCACATACACCTTGCATGGTCCATGCACAACAGCCGTGAGCAACTTTGATCGGCAACTTTGGTTTATTTATGTTTCCATTTTTCTTGTCTTCTTTTTGTTTTTTAATTTTCTCCTTCTTGCTCCATGAAGACAAATGAGTATTAGTCTTTAAAAAATGACTCCAATATCGTGCTTTCAATTCACTTTAATTTCTTTACTTCTCAATTGTGCCTAAATTCACATATGAGTCAAACTAAGTATCTTAAACAATTTCAAATTATTAATTGCTAAGTATTATTGAATAATTACATAATCAATTAAGCACATATCAATATGGCTCTGGAATTGAAGAAGAAGTAGTCGCTCTAGATGGTGGGGGTGGCATGGACATCCCAAGGTGTTTTCCTATTTGCAATATAATATCCTCCGTCCATCTATCAAGGACCTCTTGTCTTGCTATCTGCTTCAATAGCTCCAACTAGTTCGGTTGGATAGTGCACTAGACTCCCAAGATTTGTCACATGTATTTATCCGGTCGAGCAATCTTTTGTTAGTTCCAGTGTCCAAGTAGTGTCGAAATCCTGGTGACTTTGCACTAACTGATAAGTCGAAGTTATCCTTATATGCCACTCCTTTAGTCTACTATGGTATGGTGAGCTCTATCTTGGAGGCTGCTCTGCTATATTGGGGCAATCCCAAATTTCTCCTAAGGCTACTTGTCTAGGACCCTAGTCATTTGATAAACATCTCCTATTGATACTCGTCTCCTACATACCATGGTCATATTACGCATAACATCCAAGTTGAAGATGATCATGGTACCGAGTAACCTCATCAATGGTAGCCTCCCAAAGACTCCCATCCCTTTTGTTAGTAACGTCGAATAGGGCCCGATGTTCATTCCTATCTTCTTCTTCTTACTTTGATGTTAAAAAATTTGAGCTAAGGCATGCCCCAAATGTCTCGAGACCCTGTCGCTCATACTACATAAATAGAAAAGATCTTGATTTACAGTGAATTCAAAACTATCTCCCTACCCACTCAATCTCATCTTTATTGGCCATCCTTAGTGGGGTCCTTATGGGATCCTGAAGCTCCCTACCACTCCTTAAGGTCACGATGCTAACATTTTTTAGATTTACCTTAGGTTGAGGTAACAGCTTCCCTACTTTTTGTGATTCTAAACGGTTGATAGCCACTACCATTTGACCTATCTAACTCTTCAAATTCTAGACGCTAGACATTGTATCTAAAAATTAAGATTTTATTTAGTATTGATAGTATTTTACATCCTATTAAAATTGTTGACTATTGGTGGCAAGAGACTTAACTATATCTCCCAAAGATGTACCTAAGTTGGACGATGAGGCTTGGGTCCAGGTTGGAATTATTGTGCTCCTTATGGACTATATGGGAAGTAGTTCTACTAATTATTCCCTTCATAAGTCATGTTTGGGATTCTCCAACATAGTTTATAGGTCTAGGAATATGGTTTATATTGATGGGAAATTTTTTCCCTTATAGTATTGACATACTCCATCCTTCCATCTTGCGAAGTTAAATGCTCATTTATTAGACGGTCCATATTTGCACATATACCATAAGCTTTCACCTGGACCTGACCAGTATCAATTATCTAACAAAAGATGTTAGTTCATCTAAACAATGTTTTATGGTATGAACTGTTTACCTAATTTCCCTGTAAAATCATTATGGGTGTCAAGTTTTTTAATGTTTATTGCCATGTGCTTGATTAAATTTTTGGCCTCTATAAAAGTCTTTTCATATAGTACTACACCACTTGCTACATCTACCAAGATCCTATCTATAGGTAATAATCCTTCATAGAAGTATTAGATATAGAAGTATTAGATAAGGAGTTGTTTCGTGATATTGTGGTAAGGGCAGCTGTCATATAACTTTTTGAAATGCTTCTAATACTTGTAAAGGGATTCTCTATAATATTACTTTATCCTGTAAATATATATTGGTTGTCTTTGATGATGGAAAGTACTTCTTTAAAAATAGCCCCTTCATTTCATTCTATATGCTTACACTCCTTACAGGTAAATGTTGCATCCTTCAACAAAAAGTAAAGGCTCTCAATATAATTTACTCGTCCATCACTCCTGAAGGTTTTATACTAAGATAGAACACATCGAGCTCCTTTAGATGCTTATGAGCATTCTCACCTACAAAACCATGAAAGTTGGAAAAAAGATAGATTAAGCCAGATTTAAGCTTAAAAGGAACATATTCATCAAAATTTAGAAAAGTGATGCATAAAGGATATGGGGCAGTCAAATTTCATAGAGTTCTTGGATTGGCCATGGCTTCTTCAATTTCAATTCCTTGTTGCATTCCTGGAAGTTGTTTTAGTTTCTTTACGTAACCTTCATAGTGTCATTTCAACCTTGGGATCAAATTGTACGGGGTCTTAATGAGGAAATCTTGTTACTATTATACACAAACACTAACAAACATAAAAATAACAAGAAAAAATATAAAAGAAAATTATAAACAAATATATACAAAACACCAATTAATATCAAAAACAAAACCTAAATCACTTTACTCCCGAAAATGGAACCAAAATTCTTAATGCGTGTCAAACACACTAGAAAATAAAACTTACTTTGTACAACTAAAATTTTAGTAGTGGTGCGTAAGGATCGTATCTATAGAGAATGTGTGTTTAGCTTTTGTAATGAATAAACTAGTACTTAGGATTTTTTTAGGCGGGGGATTGGTTGAATTGGATTAACAAAATAACATAAAACTAAGCTATTGAAGGCAAATCAAATCAAATAGTACAAAATTGCTATAATTAGTTAATGATTTTCGAATCTAGTTTATGCTTCAATCTTCACCTTCACAAAAATGTGCACAATAAATTGTTATATTTTTCTCAGACCTCTCTTTGAAACTATTAACCTTAGATTAACAAAAACCTCTATTAACCCCAACTTTCCCTTAGGTTGTATCTAATCAAAACAAGCTCTTTAATTAGGTCTAACTATTACATAACCTATAATAAGCTCTCTAGATTTAGTGTGACAATCCTATTATGTAATAAGAAAACAAGTTAATTTAGGTAATAACCATATAATCTCATGTTATTTAACTTATGTTATGTAATCCTTAATGATGCTTGTCCATAAGTTTGCCACAAGTGAATTAAAAGTTTTTAGTATTGTTGTTAGGAACTATTTAATTAACATCTTATTAATCTTAACTTTATTTCACATTTATTCTCCTATTTTATTTATAATTCATCTCTCTTCTATGTTGTACCTTTAGAATTGGCATCACAGTTAAGCATATTCAGATATAGCGTCACAAGTAGTTGATCTTTTGAACTAGGTATAGATGTTGCTGGATTATGACACGACTAATAAGGGTTGTGCTATCATTGTGGCATGTATGAGTATCCTTCTCATGCATGATTGAATGTGAAGACTATCCCATATATAAAGGTGACAATTATATGGCTTGTCATATGGGAAAATTAGCATGAACGATCCTTTCTCAATATGTACAAATTGGGATGGAAAAATTATGTCAATTTATTTTGGAAAGAGCAAGGAGTTAGAGTAGGCAGACATGTGAGAACACCTGGGTTCTAGCCATGACCTCAATTTCATCAGTCATCATCAGTTTAGGGCCATAGGATGAAAGAGATGATTAAACAGTTTATATCTTCCACTAATGTAAAATTTAAATCTCAAATGGGTTGACTTGAAGAGATGGTGCAATTTAATTGTGCATCTATTAACAATTTAAAGATCTAAATGAATCAAACAGTTGAGATGTTGGGTGAAAAAGGTCAAGGTACACTTCCTAGTAAAATAGTGGTGAACCTAAATGATCATGTACTAGTCAATCTACTTAGGAGTAGCCAAACATCTGATGCTGAAGTTGCTAAAAAGGAGGAAGTTAAGAAGTCGAACAAAGGAAACAAAGATAGAGGAGAAGGGGAAAATGAAGGAGGAGCTAAAGAAGAAGGTTTTCAAGGAATTCCCACATTCACCTTAAGTGAGGATTGCTTCATCATTCAATAAGACAAACTATGATAAACAATTAATGATTCATGAAGTTTTATTATTCCTTATAATATTTGGTAGTTTGTCAATTGAAACGTCATTAATGAACTTAAAAGAGATGCCGTATGACCCTATTCTACTGCAGCATATGGCATATCTGGGAGCTAGCGAACCTTTCTTATGGAGAAAATTAAATGCATTCCTCCTTTAGTTGCTTAATTTTAGGGCACAATGGTTACTATAACTAATAATTCTCATCTTTGTAGGTTATATTTAATCTCTCATTTGTTGATGATCTACTATTGTTATGCTGAGTTAAGGTCAACTGTATCACCTTATTGATTAACTCTTTGAGGTTATTCAACATGCTTTCATGCATAAAGCAGTTCCTATTCAAATTCTAGCAGGCAAGGCAATAATTGGTGACACTCTGGTGCAGTTTCATGCTGATCAGAGTCTTTTGCTAGTTATTCACAAGACCCAGTTGACTATTTATGATGCTTCAAAGATGGAACTTGTTAGGCAGGTGGGAGGACAGATGATTGATCTAAATTTTTATAATTATCACTGTAACTGATATGTGAATTATTCTCTTGTCTATTTCGGTGGGTCCCACAAGATTTATTGCCTGCACCTATATCTTATGCAACATACTCGTGTAACAATTAGTTAATTTATGCTACATTTTGTGATGGTAATCTTGCAGTGTTTGATGCTGATAGCCTGAAATTAACTGTCAGTTGACATTTTACTAATAACGATAAACTGTCAGGGCTCGGGCCAGGCAAGAAACAAAGGCAAGCTACCTTAAAAAGAAAAAGTCCGGTTCGAACCAAATGGAAGGCAGCTTAAGAAGAGAAGAAAAGGAAATGAGGTAGATAGGAGGTTAGTGAAGCACTCAATAAGGAGAATACAATCAAAGGAAGTAGGTGGAATAACCATGGGGGTTAGTTTTATAGAGAAGGTAGAGAAAGACAACCATTAGAGAGAGAATACAACAATCCAACACGGGTTGAAACATGACGTTGTTTCTCTTTCTTAACTTATTGAATTATCTTTAATATTTTGAATCTCAACCCTTTTTCCATTAATTAAATATGTTATGACCACTAAAATTTGTTTTAAATAATTTGTAAGATGTTCTGTAATAAAATTCAAGGGGACGGTTGATTCATATGAGAGAATGTTAATAGGAACGAGAATGAATATAGTGAGGAATGAAAAAATATATAATTATTACAATTATGATAGTTGGTTAAGAGGAATGAATGATTATCATTATCATTGATAGTAGTTAGTTTGTTAAAAATATTGATAAATAAAAATTTGTTAAAATTTTGAGAAATAAAAATTTATAAATTATATTAATTTCAAATAAGTTAATTAGTGTATTAGCAACTCAAAATTAAACGAGGAAGGTAACCTGGTTAATTATTAGGACTTCTTGTGCAAAGTGAACCTAAAATTTTAATACTTAAAACTATTGTTACGCAACTAAATAGACTAATATGAAAGTAGGCGATGACTCGGGATTCAAACGTCTAACGAGTTTGTGATTCTGTCTCGTGGAAACATATTGGCTAGAAATGTAAAATAGTGGGCCCCTAACATAATGCCAAAATTTTCTACTAGAGTAGGGGCGCAAGCGCATAGGTGACTAAGACAGCAAATATTGTCTCCTGAGATTTTGAATTTTGAATGAAAGAAAAGCTAAATCAAGAATTTGAATAGATAGTCATGACTTAGGATATTTATTATTATTGCATATAAATTCAAGTTCTTGACCTTTCCCTTTTTTTTATCAATTATATTAGCTACTACAAAAGGACAAATAGATATGATTTTGCTCGAGCGATTTACTACTTACTAGTGCAATTCCGTGCCATTCGTCTGACTGGAATGGAACCAAGCATATCGCGAGCAGCGATTACAACGACATGAAATATTGCCACTTGCTACTGGGAAGAGTGAAAAAGTGAAAGCGACAGTAGCAACCAACGAATGGACTCGTGTACCGCATATTCGTTACATTTGAATCTGTGGTTTGGAATCCGTGACGCAAACCTCGCGTTTCCTATCAACTCACGCAATGATAAATTGATAAGCCCTCGGTACATGCAGACGTACGTATCTGATGGTAATGGACTTATCAGTGATAGCGCCAGTTGAACAAGCAAGAACCCCTGTACAACGCATCGAAGATAGCGAGACCAAGTCTCTTATTCTCTCTCTTTTTTATCTTCTTCTTCTCTCTGAAACCCTAACCTAATACTCATTGGATTTGGAGCTTAGGCCAATTGAGCTCAGATTCGGGGCCGAGCTCTGCTGATTTAAGCTAGATTTTGTTTTGCTCGTATTAGAAAACACTCCTTTTCTGTTTAGGATCGGTCGTGTTTCGTTGTTGAAGAGTTGTAGATATGTCATCGCTGAGCAGAGAATTGGTGTTCCTCATACTTCAGTTCCTCGAAGAAGAGAAATTCAAGGAGTCTGTTCACAAGTAACTTCTTTTAACTCTTCATCTTTTTTTTCTTGGTACTTATTTATGTTTTGTACGTATATCCTTGTGTTCATGCATGTGGGGGTGTAGTTGTGTTTGTACCTATTGCTTTTTATCGGTAAGTGGCTGAGCTGCAAATGTGTTTTGTTATAGTAATTTCAATTTGTTGAAGTCAAGCGCTTGTTTGGTTTAGTTGGCTGGTGGTTTTCGATATTTGTGAAAGCTGATAACTGTATATGGTGAGAGTTCGTGAGTTGTACCGTTGTTTAGATTGTGGAGGGATAGTAGACAAGATGGAAGTTACGAAGATGACGAATGAGTTGTGGAAATGTACTTTAGGTTGTTACGTTTCTCCGGTGTGGAAACATGACTTGTTCGCAAGTTACTTACAGGAAGCAGTTTGTGCGGGCTTGAGTAATGAAGGTAGTTTGCAGCGGTTTAATTAGAATCGGAATTGGGATTTTCTGACTTTTGTGGCTAAATTTTGATAAATACGAGAGCTTCAATTAATACAGCTGGAGACGCATTCACGGTGCCAGATCAGGGAGGGATTTCAACCATTACGCCCATATGTCAAAATATAAAACCTTTGCACATGTTTCGATTATGTTTATTTGAACAGGGACTTTTTCTTTGTTGTGTTTGAAATATTAGAAGTCAAGAATTTGAAAATTTTCTGTTTTAGGTAAACATGTTTTAACACGATGAAAACATTGCCCAAATCAAAATGTTATTTTTCCACAGACTTGAGAAAGAATCAGGATTCTTCTTCAATACGAAGTACTTTGAGGAGAAAGTTCAGGCTGGAGAGTGGGACGAAGTTGAAAAGTACTTGTCAGGGTTCACCAAAGTTGATGACAATAGATATTCCATGAAGATATTCTTTGAAATCAGAAAGCAGAAATATCTTGAAGCACTTGATAGGTATATGGTTGATATTGTCAATATATGTGGATACATATCATGGTTGATTATAGCTAAAAGAATATTTGATTTTGTCGGTTATATGATGTCAGGCAAGACAAAGCAAAAGGGGTTGAAATTTTAGTCACCGATTTGAAAGTGTTCTCCACATTTAATGAAGAATTGTACAAAGAGATCACCCAGCTTCTAACTCTTGGAAATTTCAGGTAATTGTCATTTGAACTTCAATCATATTGATTTTATTTGAAAGTTTGGATGGATAACACGCTATTGAACAATTTAGTTTCTATCAAACTGTCTATAATGATAATTTAAATTCATTAATTGCTCATTTGTTTGTAAATCAGAAGATTTTGGTCAACTAGCTTATTCCATTGCTTTGGTGTTGGAAAACATTCAACAAAAGCCAATCTGAAAAATCTTCTTGTTTGAGATTATGTAAAATTATATTTTGACTATTTTGGAAAATTCTTGCTTTTCTTGATGGAGCAATGAAAGAAAACGTACCAGATAGGGAGAATAGTGCGTGGCAATGCTTGCTTGTCATGGAAATTTTTAAAATTTTGAATAGTGAAAATGATTTGATATGTCTTTTGATCTGAATGCAGGGAAAACGAGCAGCTTTCCAAGTATGGTGATACTAAAACAGCTCGTAGCATAATGCTGGTAGAGCTGAAAAAGCTTATTGAAGCAAATCCTCTTTTCCGTGATAAGCTTGTATTTCCTACTCTGAGATCATCTAGATTGAGGACATTGATAAATCAAAGGTAACATTTATGCTTTATAGGATGAAGAATGAATTATGATTTTGAGTTGATGCCTTTGGTATAAGGGTGAACACAATTTTTACAGTGTTCCATGTGTTACGAGTGCCAGGAAGATGTGTTATTGGAAAATGATCTCTTTATTGAACCAAACATGAGTTCATTTGTTAACTTATTATTTAGCTAATATTTGGAGGGTCTTTTCGTAGAAGTGCTTTTATTTTCAGCATCGTTCCATTTTGGTTCATTTAATGAGTTACTGAAGAATAGCAGTGATAATTATTTTTAATTTTTGCTAAGATACTATAATAACTGTCTTGGTATTGTTCCCTTTATTCATCCCCCAGGCTTTCTCTCTCTAGATATACTTTGTGGTTACCGTTGAAAGTATAAGGCATAGTTCTCTGGTTTCACATATGACTTCTGTTGTTGCCCCCCATGTATTTTACAGCCTGAACTGGCAGCATCAGCTGTGCAAGAACCCCAGGCCAAACCCAGATATCAAGACTTTATTCACAGATCATACTTGTACACCTCCAAACGGTCCTCTTGCTCCTGCTCCTGCTCCTGTCAATCTTCCTATTGCTGCTGTTGCCAAGCCTGCTACTTATACATCTCTTGGTGGTCATGGTGTATGATATCCTATTTCTCATTGTTTTTCCCCTTCATTTCAAGTGCATATTAATTTATGCAACTGAAGTTTGACTATATAATGTTTTATTTTTTGATTTTTATGTGCAGCCATTTCCTCCAGTTGCTGCAGCAGCCAATGCTGGTGCATTAGCTGGTTGGATGGCAAATGTATCTGCTTCTTCCTCTGTGCAAGCTGCTGTTGTTACTGCATCATCCATTCCTGTTCCACAAAATCAAGGTTAGTGATGTAATGGTATTTTTCATCCATTAATTGCTGTGCACGTTGATGGAACCTGACACATTTTACTTAATTACTTGCTTTGGAGCAATTATGGAGGATATGTAGTTTGGAACACGAACCTTTTTGACTAAAGTTGTGATGGTTTCCTGGTTCTTTGAGTACTCTTGAATGATTCATAAACCTGTAGCATGTTTTTTTTGGAAAATAAACCTGGAGCATATTGCATTGTCCAGAAAAGAAATATTGTTATACGGTAAAGTTTGTTTCTTACAAAAATTTTAACCTTTCTAGTTTCAGTCCTAAAACGACCTCTAACACCATCAATAGCTCCAAACATGGCTGATTTTCAAGCTCCAGATCATGAGCAACTATTGAAACGTCTACGGCCTGCTCAATCTATTGAAGAGGTCATTTTAAATTTGTATGCCATTGATGTAATTCTAGGGTTTTTCATTATACCTTTTGTTGCATCTATAGAGTTCCCTGTTTACAATTTTCTCTTATGACACTTAGATTTGCTCCTCCTTGTCTTCAGGTTACTTATCCAAGTTCCCGCCAACAGCATCCTTGGTCTCTCGAAGATCTGCCAAGGACAGTTGCCTTGACTATGCATCAAGGCTCAACTGTCATGAGCATGGATTTTCATCCTTCTAATCACACATTGCTTCTTGGTATGGTGTTAATCTTCTTATTGAGATTCTATGTTTTTGGGATCAATGATGTGTTATGTTTAGTTGGAATACATTTTGTCATCCTCCTCGGCCTCCCTAACAATTGTTGTGTGTTGAATAGTTGGTACTGCTAATGGTGAGGTTACATTATGGGAACTTGGGGTGCGGGAGAGGTTGGCCTCTAAGCCCTTCAAAGTTTGGGACATGGCAACTTGTTCGCTACAATTTCAGGTTATATTTACTACGATATATGTTTCTTTTGAATTTGTGTCTTCCTGCTTGACCTTGTGGTGAGTGTATGAACTGGGACAATATGCTTCGTTAAGCTGTTAAATTTAACAGCTGCATCAACAATTGTTGATTATTTCAAGTGATTAAATTATCAAGGTGTAAAATATGGAATCTCTTGCAGGCCTCTTATGTCAATGATGCACCAATTTCTGTCAACCGTGTTACTTGGAGTTCAGATGGAAATTTTGTGGGTATGTAGTGTTTTCAAATGTTGGCATCATAGATGAGCTGTTATGTCTTAGTTCTTTTTCCTTTTTCTTAATGCAGGGGTTTCATTTAATAAACATTTGATCCACTTGTACGCTTATACTGGGTCAAATGACTTGCGCCAGCATTTGGAGGTGTGTTGACATCCTACTAGTTGTTTTGTAGAAATAAGATATGTTACTGTTCTTTTATTGCTTACCTTCTCTTTTCATCACAGATTGATGCCCATGTTGGTGGAGTTAATGACTTGGCTTTTGCTCACCCTAACAAGCAACTATGTGTCATAACTTGTGGAGATGACAAACTAATAAAGGTAGGAGATAAAAACCATTATTATAAGATTTACTGAGGAAGATTCTAGTCTAATGTAATGAGGCCATTGGAACAGGTGTGGGATTTAACTGGACGGAGGCTGTTTAATTTTGAAGGTCATGAGGCACCAGTTTATTCTATTTGTCCACACCACAAAGAGAGCATCCAGGTACTTTACCTGATAACATAATAGTTCGTTTGTTTTTTTGTGCACGCCTTTCTAGTCTGGGACAAGAAATGTTACTTAAACCTAATGTTTGCTTGTCAATCATGTCTGTCTGCTTTATGTAAACAATGCTTTATCCTCTCAAATAACTTATTGCTTTGGAATACTGATGTACTTCAAGTATCACTTTGTGAACTTCTCTACATCAAAAACGTTAAGTAGTACTAGTACTGCAAATAGGCCTCGACTCTGTCATGATAGATTTCTGTTGTATGCTACTCTGCACTGTTATTGACTATATTGGTTGCGAGGTTGCAGTTCATTTTCTCAACTGCAGTGGATGGTAAAATAAAAGCTTGGCTGTATGATAATATGGGTCCAAGAGTTGACTATGATGCTCCAGGCCGTTGGTGCACTACAATGCATTACAGTGCTGATGGTAGTAGGTATGATCAAAAAACTTAAATGATGGACCTAAAACAACTTGTGTTTCTCTAAATCCAATTTTTTCTTTAGGCTCTTCAGTGCCATTTGTTTTATTCCCTTTAATCTAATTGCTCATTATCTTTGATTCCTTTATTTTCTTTTATTTTTTATTTTCTACAAGGTTGTTCTCTTGTGGGACAAGCAAAGATGGGGATTCTTTTCTAGTTGAATGGAATGAAAGTGAAGGAGCAATAAAGAGGAATTATTCTGGGTTTAGAAAGAAATCAACAGGTGGTGTTGTGCAATTTGACACCACTCAAAATCACTTTTTGGCTGCAGGTGAAGATAGTCAGATAAAGTTTTGGCATATGGACAACATTAATGTGCTAACAAGCACAGAAGCAGATGGTGGATTACCAGTAAGTTTTTATGTTTTCCATGGAGCAATTTATTTTGAACTTTTGTAGCTAATCAATCAAATTACTATCAGAGTCTTCCACGCTTGAGATTCAACAAGGAAGGGAATCTCCTGGCTGTTACCACAGACAATGGATTCAAGATACTCGCAAATGCTACTGGCAAGAGATCATTGAGAACAGTGGAAACTTCTTATGAAGCATTTAAATCTCCTATTGAAGCTGCTGCTATGAAGGTTAGTTTGGTTTGCTTTTGGCTCATTTGTTGTTTCTTTTAGAAAGTATCTACCTTTAGCTCATTTGGTGTTTCTTTTAAAAACATGTCTACCTTCTAAGGCCTATTGGTGTCTCTCTTCATTGTAGGCTTCTGCTTCAGGTGTCACAACTATCAGTCCAGTCAATTGTAAAGTGGAAAGGAGCTCTCCTGTCAGACCATCATCAATTCTTGTACGTCAAAATATATAATCTAGGTTTTAACTTCTCTACTTTTTCAGAGGTACTGTGGTGAGTTGTAGTCCTGAGCTTGTATCGTTGTTATATACCATTTTATGTATTGAGTTATCCTTAGATTTCAATTAGTGGTTAAAGTTTGTTATGTGTCTGATTCTCTGTAGTCATTGTTTCTAGCCGCAAAGGCTTGTGTTTAATTTCGTTTTTGGAACCTGTATGGGTGGATTGAGTACACTTAGTCATCTAATTAACATAGTTTTGCATATTCTAGCTCCCTCTGTTATTGTTTTACAAGCTACCTTAGGTCAGTAATTTAATTCATCAATTTTAAATTGCTTAACCCTGTTCTTTTCAATTTCCTTATTTAAGAATGGAGTTGATACCATAAATAGAAGCATGGAAAAGCCAAGAACTGTGGATGATACAATTGATAAATCAAAACCGTGGCAGTTGGTTGAAATTGTGGATCCTGGTGAATGTCGTTTAGTCACCTTGCCAGAAAGCACTGACACTTCTACCAAGGTGTCTGCAAATTGCAACTGATTTCGAAACTACCGCTCAATTTTCTACCATCACTACATGTTTCAACTTCTGTTTTTCCTTTCCCTGCATGCAGGTTGTTCGACTTCTGTATACAAATTCTGGTGTTGGAGTTTTGGCACTAGGGACGAATGGGATACAGAAGTTATGGAAGTGGGCTCGTAATGAACAAAATCCGTCTGGAAAGGTATTGTATGGTTTAGGGTTTAATGTATGGTTTTCTTCTGTTGCCTACTGTTCTTGCGATGTTTGCTTAATGAATTATCTCTACATCTTTCTCTGTGTTTGGTTTCATTAAACTGTTGGATATATTGGGTGCTGTTTTGTAGGCCACTGCGAGCACTGTTCCACAACATTGGCAACCCAACAATGGTCTTCTTATGACTAATGATGTGTCAGGTGTTAACCTTGACGAAGCAGTCCCTTGTATAGCGCTTTCAAAAAATGACTCGTATGTAATGTCAGCCTCAGGTGGAAAGGTTTCACTTTTTAATATGATGACCTTCAAGGTACATGCCCGGATGAAGCAACACATTTCAGTTTTCGTGTTTATGGTTTTTGCTTATATTGAATGTATTGCTTGGTATGCAGGTAATGACAACATTCATGTCTCCTCCCCCAGCTTCAACTTTTCTAGCATTCCACCCTCAGGATAATAACATTATAGCCATTGGAATGGAGGATTCAACGATACATATATACAATGTTCGAGTTGATGAGGTGTTCACTTTCTTGAAGTTTGTCCTGACTTATTCGTTTTCCGGATTTTTTTCCACTCTAGCAACTGGCCCTGATGTTTCTGGTTTGCCTGTTTTAGGTAAAATCAAAGTTGAAAGGTCATCAAAAACGGATTAGTGGTTTGGCCTTTTCAACCAATCTTAATATTTTGGTTTCGTCGGGCGCTGATGCACAAGTAGGTAGAAGGCACTGGATGCTTTATCTTTGATCTGCTTCACGCATCCTGTTGCAACTAATCCAGACTTGAATTCTTCAATAATTTGATTGAGTTAATATCATTACTTACATGAGCCTTGAAATTGACATACTTGTTTTTACGATGTTGATTTCTTCCTTTCGTTTATAGATTTGCATGTGGAGCATTGATACATGGGAGAAAAGGAAATCAGTTCCAATCCAAATTCCAGCAGGCAAGGCACCAACTGGTGACACTCGGGTGCAGTTTCATGCTGATCAGACTCGTTTGCTAGTTATTCACGAGACCCAGTTGGCTATATATGATGCTTCAAAGATGGAACGTGTTAGGCAGGTGGGCGGACAGATGAGTGATCTACATTTTTATAGTTGTCAATGCAGCTGACATGTGTATTTACACGTGTATTTATTCTTTTGTCTGTTTCAGTGGGTCCCACAAGATTTATTGCCTGCACCTATATCTTATGCGGCATACTCATGTAACAGCCAGTTAATTTATGCTACATTTTGTGATGGTAATCTTGCGGTGTTTGATGCTGATAGCCTGAAATTACGTTGTCGCATTGCTTCATCAGCATATATGTCGCAGTCGCAGTCCCGGTCGGTCTTGAATGGGTATGCCGTCTTCAGGTTTTATTACGTCCAAATTTTGTTCATCCCTTCTTTATATTGACATTTTTAAGCTGCACACATTTTAATACATTTGGCATACTCAATTGCACGATCCATTTCAACCCATCCCAGAGTTTCTATGCACTTGTGCCCTAAAATTCTGACCTAATTTTAATGTTACCTTGATATTTCTCAATTGTTTGTGGCTGGTTTTATTGTAGAAGCCAAACTGTGTACCCACTTGTGGTTGCTGCACACCCGTTGGAGCCTAACCAATTTGCCATTGGCTTGACGGATGGGTCTGTTAAAGTGATGGAACCTACAGAGTCAGATGGAAAGTGGGGATCAAGCTCGCCCCCAGATAATGGATTGCTGAGTGGTAGGACCACGTCATCATCTACCACAAGCAACCACACACTGGATCAGTTGCCTAGGTGAGAGACCTTTTTATGCAGCCGTTGAAGTTACACCTGTAATTTTTCCAACATAGGGTTTTTACTTCTTTTAGTCACCGTTTGCTCGTCAAAGTTAAGGACAATAACCGTCGGAACACAAATTCTTGTATACTAACTTTAGTTAGCAAACATTCTTGTATACTAATTGTCTAGTTAGTGGTAGCTCTTGATATGTTTCTTCATTTCCTCAACTGTTATACCGTGTTTTTAATTGTGGATATGGGCAATAAACTGTGTCTCTGATAGTGCAAACCTTTTTAATCACTGTTATCCTTGGAGTGAACCTCTATTTACCAAGTTAATAGGTATATGTGGTGAAAGATGACTATTTTTCAACTTATGTATATGTCACATGTATAGATTTGTTTGGAGGGCATTTCTTGAGTTAAAAGTCCGGCTACTGGGAGAAAATAACCATCGGGGTTTCTAGATCAAAAGTTTATAGTGCTTTTGTTAAATTAACTAGTTTCAATTTCCTTATTTAAACGATTAGAAGATCCAGGAGAAGTAACGGACGCGATATGATTCCCATGATGAAAATATTTCATAATTGGGAATAGGAAAGTGAAACAAGCATAATAATCGTCAAATGTTGGATACTTTGCTACAACAAATATATATTAGATCATGAATATATATATGATCAGGTAAAATTTGGGTGAAACTAAATAAAAGTCGGAACCGACTATTGTTAAAAGAATCACGAAACAAATAAGCTATTAGCTTCTATTCTTAATTTGAATTTGAATAATTTTTTAATTATATATATATATCATGAATATATATATGATCAGGTAAAACTTGGGTAAAATTAAGTAAAAGTCGGAACCCACTATTGTTAAAAGAATCACGAAACAAATAATCTACGAGTTTCTATTCTTAATTTGAATTTGAATTTGAATAATTTTTTAATTGAATATATATATA
>JANIIA010000008.1:10086554-10102209 GCA_027478495.1 Erythroxylum alaternifolium | reverse complement strand
ATGACAGAACATAGAAACTATATATATATATATATATATATACGTGTTCTTCATCACTTTTACGCTAATTTTGCCCATTTAATAGTCTCTCACTACCAAAATCACCAAAGCAAAACATGAACCTATCCACACTTCTCATGTACTGCTTGAACTTTTCTAATAAAAGTTTCAGGGTCCAACACAAATGCACTCCTCTTTTCTTCTCCTCTTGATTTCTAACTTAATCTCCAAGTTGCTTCATCTTCCTTTCTACACAACATATAGTCAATTCTTACCCCAAATTAACATCAAACACAAAAGAACAACAGTGGAAATCAAACTAAGCAAAACTATACAAAATGAATACTAAACTATAATAAAAATCAACAAGTATGCAAGAACAAATATTTCAATTATATAGAAAAACATACACTAATGCTCACCTATGATGAGTTATGTGGGAAAACAACCATTGCACAGCTGAATGTATTTTATTGGGAACCAGTGATATAGAACAGGTAAATTAATTAGGCCAATAATAAAGAGGTAATAATCCTTACTCTAACACTTACAATCTAGGGTGAAAAAATCACCCAAAATTTTCTTGGAGTACTAACAATATAGATGGCCAAGCAAGACTGTAAGGACCTCCTAGACTTTAGCAAGACTGACTTAGATCTATGGAGAGAAAAATAGACAAGTTGATGGATGTTTTGGGGTCCAAACTGGCAACTCAAGAAGAGAACTAGTAGAGGATGTTTTCTAGCTAGGAGGAAAGTTAAAAAAGGATGGAGGCAAAGTTTGATCAGATTCTGAACCATGCATTATCTATCCAAAACTTAGAGGTTAAGGTAGGTCAACTTGCTAATGCTCCGTTTTCTAAAAGTGGAAGTAGGCTAACAAGCAATAGTGAGGTTAACCTAAGGGAACAACTCAAGGCTATTGTACTTTGACATAGTAAGCAGGAGGAAGAACTAAGTGGGAAAAATGATAGCCAAGAAAAAGGGAAAGGTAAGGAGATAGAAGAATAGAAAGAAGAAGAAAGGCCCTATATACCACCACCACCCTACAAACCTAAACTTCTGTATCCACAAAAGGTGAGACAGCATCAGGTGGGCACTCAATTTTCTAAGTCAAAAACTTGTTGAATGAAAAACAAACTCCTAGTTTATACTGAAAATTTCAAGTATATGAGTCGTAACTTATAGTAAAAAGCGAATATTGATCCCACAAGGATTGTGCTTAGGCACCATTTTATTCAGATTGATCTTTGTTTAAAAAAATTTTATATAGAAATAAATTGAAAAATTAAATTAAATTAAACAACTAACAATGCATAAATGATAATACAAAAATGCAGAAACTTGGAATTCATGATCTTAATAACTATACATCACTTTTTATCTATCTTATCTCCCTCCTATTTTTTTAATTGAATTGTGCCTCACCTTAGATGTCCTAATGTATTAACTACACTCGCTTAAAGTGTAATTAATTTTCCCTATCCAAATTAAATGGAGATGATTAAGCAATCTCTCAATCTACAAAAAAATCTACCAATTCAACTAGTCATTAAGTTATCCTATGGATGATCAATTAATTAGCCAAGATCCTCTTCTAACTAATCAATTAACTTGATGAATGTAGGTCTATAAAGTGCCAATTCTCACTGTACAACCCTACATAAATTACTCAACTCGATCTCTCAATAAATTGGAAGGTATAAATTTATCATTCATCAAAAGCTTCATTTATCTGAATCAACAAAATAGGAGTTCAACAAGAAGTTTATAAGTAATCTCTATAATTAAATTAGCCACTCATAATGTCATTAACGTCCCAGCAATCAAATAATCCATCATACAAATGCTAGAAGAAAAAAATAAAAGAAAACTAAATGAATCAAACTCCTCCTCTTCTTTGCCCGAATCTGGAAAATCCGACAATGGTGTGATCTTTTCACAATTGTGACTGAAAAACTTTGATTCTCTACCTCTTCAAAGACTCTAAACCTGTATTCTCTACCTCTTCAAAGACTCTAAACTTGTGTTTTTACTCAACAAGGCAAGTCTTTACCAATGCTCTCTCGTCTATAGGGGTTTATAACCTTATATGGTCATGAAAACATAAAAAATAAGTGAACCCTGCATGCATCCTTGGGTTAGACATCCCACGATCGTGGGAATTAGCATACATCCCTTGATCGTACATTCTTACGTTATAATTCCTCCTCTTCTCTTCTCCTCTCTTAGTCGCTACCTAAATCACAAATGTAGCCACCCTCCATTACTACATCAAAATGATCAATTCTTACCCTAAATCAACATCAAACATAAAAGAACAACAATGAAGATCAAACTAAACAAAAAAAACAAAATAAATCCTAAAATACAATAACAATAACCTATTATGCAAGAAACACATGCCGAATACTTAGAAAAACACACACTAATGCACAACTATCAAATTTCCCACACTTAAATCTTTGCTTGTGCTCAAGAAAAATCAAACACAACCAATCAATTCCATCACTTCATTTTCACAAAGAGTGCAATCCCTCAAATTTTGGCGAACTCAAATGTCAAGCTATTACACATATCATGACTACTTTTCATTAATGCATATAAGCAAACTCAACTTATGGCACCATCACTCAAAGATAAGTATAAATGTAAAATGAATCTTCCTCACAGTTTCACTCATTTCTCTTAAGTGTTTGATGGTTAGTGCTTCGCTCAAACTCCCCATAGGAAATTAAACTACCATAGGCTTGCTCATTCTAGCTTGTCTTGATATGAGCTCAATATCTCCTATACAAATAAGTTAGGAAAATGAGTATTATTGAAGAGGCAATACCAAATCTAAGAAAGAAATATGAAGTAAAACATTATTTGTATTAATTTAAAGGTTCAGAAATAGTAGATACACAAAATTTCAAATATATACTAATACCCAAAATAAAAAAATTCTAAACTAAAACAAACCAGAAGTAAAGTTAAAACTTTAAAATAAAAGAAAAGGATAATGAAAATATCCAATCTTTGACTTAATGGGATGATCATCTAGATCGATTCCACTACTTCTCAATCTCACTAAAAATTAACAAAATTGAATTGAAGTCAACCAAGCAAGCCACAAAAAGCAAACAATATATCATCAATCAAATTCCAAACTTATTAAACACTATGCACAAATAAGTAATAAGGATTAAACGTAAAAAAAAAGGGTATAAGTAGTCTTGTCAAGCAAAAACAGAGACTGAGCACGTTGAAGAGGAGGTAATTCAACTAAGGTATCCATGTCATAGGCAGACAATAACTGGAGCAAATAAGTCTCTACTTCCTCTAAGTTCTTATCTGTCTGTGATTGAGATAACTTAGTTGAATACCTTGCAAAAACAAGGGATATATTGAGATGACATGCCTTTTTAAAGTTCTTAAACCTAGTTATGAAGATTTTGAGACATTAGTCATGATTATGTGCAGACAAGCATCCATATCCCATGTAAATGAAAGAACCAGTAGCATTGTATTTACAATTGAAATGGGATATGATCTGTGAAGCATAGTTCCCTTTGCACAACATCAAACTTTTCATTTATTGATAAAAGAAGTGAATTGAGATAATTCCACATTAAACCATTCTAGGTATGACACAAGTGCATAAATTTCACTAAACTACCTTCAATATATTTTGAAGATAAATGACATAAGTTCTCAATAACATGAATATGGTTTTGTCTATACTGGATGATAATTAATCAGAAACTCTATCTATAGATTACTGGGAGAAAACTTTTACAGCTGTGTCATAGAACTACCCAAATAATGGAATCAAATTGCATCTTTTTTTAATCAAATATAGGGTTATATTCACTTGTTTAGTTAATCATTTGAAAATAATGGTGTTACTCTAAATAAGATCTGTGGTAAGATCTAATAATGGTATAATCCAAAAGCAGTGGTATGAAGAATATTAAAAGCACCCCAAATATCTAATAACTTAAGTTGAAAAAACACATATCGTAAGCTAGAAACAGTGTGTCGTTGCCTTATTTGATTTAGTTCACCAGCAGTCAGAAAAGGCAGTCTCTCATATTTAATTATGCTTTCATTTCTCCAGAATCCACCTCTTAATAATTAATGGAAGTTTGAAAAAAATTACTAGCAACCCTCTTCCTTATTTTCACCTTAGAATTACCCAATTAATAGTCCATACACAGAAACAAAAAGATAGAGAAATATAAACTAACCTGAATGTGGTTACAATGGGCAAAATCTGAAACAACTCTAGCAGACCTTAAAGCTCCCTTTGTCTTTCCCTCTAAATCCTTAAAAAAATAAAAGGACGTGCATGAAGTAAATAAGCATCGTCGAATAGGGAGAGAAAGATGAGGTGGTGATGTTGGGAAATGACGATAGGACAAGAGGGAGGGTTTTGGGTGTCAAAGAGTGAAGATATGAGTATTGATTTCCCATCCTATCGAAGTAGTAATCCGTTGATACCATATGCTCTCATTTTCTCTCTTCTGTTGCTTCTTTACTTTGATTCTCCATTTCCTTTCCTTTTTGGTTCTCTTAAAGACGAGACGAGCAAAGTTACTGTTAGGGGAGTATGTTTATTATCCAACGATTTACTACTCTTCACTATTATTTAATACAACCAATTTTAATTTTTAAAAAAAGGTCCTTTGATATGTTGTTGTTTCATGCCTCTTCTTATTCCAAACACAACTTGATCCAAAATTTTCATTTTCTCTTGCATTTATTAGCTTGTTGTGTGGTCGTTTTGGGTTACTTTTCTTGTAAGAGAGTATCTATTCTCCAAACGATTTCTTATTAATTCTATTAATCAATTTTTAATTTTCTAAAAACAATAATTATGTACTGCATGGAAAATCGAAAAGCAAAAAGGCTATATATTACAATTACTTATGTGTATTTTGAAGATATTGTATCATAACTTTTTATTGAACTAAATAAAAGTAGGTGGATAATTTAATTTTGTTAAACATATTCTGAATACTCATTAATAAACATAGAAATTTTATTTAGCTATATATGGTAACTACCCTTTACTAAATAAATGACTAGAACTATAGTAACAATTCCAGATGTTGTATATACAAGACCTTATTGCAACTATTTTTTAAATTTTGTTACCTTTTCTTATATATAGCAACAAATTATTATTATTATTGCTTTTTAATATTATTAAAGGCAACACTTTAAAAACTGTTATGTTATAATAATTTTTGGCAATACATTTTAAAATTGTTACAAACATGTTGTTATCTAAAGCTCTTTTTACTGTAGTGATAATTTTCACACTATAAAAGAGGTAACTTTGTGCCATTCAGGAAAGTAAGCTTTTCTAAATGCATTAGGTTTGAATTAGGCTTTCTCCAGAATTTCATACATATTATAATTACATGGTGATTATATGATTGTCATTTGGATCCATCTATTTTGGATATAGCTAGCTTATAAGTCTAACTCACACTTTCTTCTAAGGCTTTGCCTTCTTGATGGAATATAATTATTTTAATTTCTAAAATAACATATTATAGATCAATGAGTGTCCCTATTGCCTAATGATAAAACTATTTGAAACTCGAATAACAAAAAAGTAAATAGACATCTTTTGCAGCTCCTGTTAGCACATTTAATAGTATACAAACAAAACCTGAAAGTTCAAGAAGAAAATATTCTTGTTTTGACTAAACAGTTATGTATGAGTTGACAATTAATTCTAATTCACTTGACCAATCTAGTATATTCTTCATATTCACAGGAGTGCACCCGTGTTTCTAATATGATTGATTAATTTGAGGTTATCAACTAAAAAGATAGGTCAATTTTGCAAGTTTTTGTTCAATTTCTCATGAAATCAAATTCTTATCGGTACGAGTCAAGGGAATAGAAAATACACATATGATGCACCTCCTATTTCCATATCTTCTTTTCAATTGCACACATAATTATATACTATTAAATAGATGTGGGTTTTATAAAAGTTTATTCTAATTAATATATACTAAAGTACTCGATGAAAGACATGCACTTCAATTCATATTTAGGATTATTGTGAAAATAATTAATATTTCCCAAATACATGTGTACGAATTCGAAACTATACATGAATCTGTTATGTCTATGAAAATTGGGTTGAATCCTCATTACGATAACTCATATGGACCATATAATGAAAAGTTTGGACTTCGCTTTTGTTACCCCGTCAAGAGGACATGCGATAGGATCATTGTTCGGTGTCCCATACCAAGAGAAATAACTACAATTAAGATAAGTACCACAAGTTTTGATCTTTATAATTAGGAAATATTGACAGCCAGATAAAAATCTCAATGATGAACCCTTTCTCCACTCTTTGCCTCACGTTTTCTTAACAGATTTAACCAAATTCTTATTTTTGGATCATTACGTAATTTTGTGCAGCCTTTCTTCTGTTACTATAAAAGAACCTCATATCATAGATAACCATAGCATGAGGGGGCATTTCAGTTCCTTCCCTAGGGAATAATTTGATATTGCACGTCCAGGGGGGAAAAATAAGAGAGTGGCTCTTTAATTTCAATGAACTCTCTTTAATTTCAATGAACTAAGGAAGATTTTCTTTTTACTTCTTTTTTTTCATTTGATTTTTTCTCCCTCCATTGAAGGGTTTTGGAAAGCTGCTAGCTAACAACGTCAGAAAGAAGAACTTTGTTAATATCTATACGTATATCTTGTGCAAGTGAAAAATTAAATGTCTGATTACGGGGATGATGGGAAGAAAAAGAAAAGAATTGCCATTATTGGTGTCTCTTCCTTTCTTCTTGTAGCTATGGTGGTGGCTGTCACCGTCGGGTTTGGTGTTAACAACAATGGTAAAGATGACGAAGATATCAATGGAAACAGTCATAAGAGTACCCAACCCATTTCTGCTTCAGTAAAAGCCATCAAAGCCATTTGCCAACCAGCGGAATACAAGAAGAGTTGTGAGGAAAATCTCAAAAAATCCGCCGGAAACACCACAGACCCTAAAGAATTGATCCAAGCTACTTTTAAGGTGGCCCAGAATTACATCATTAAAGTTGCCGAGAAATCTACAGTCATGCAAGATATAGAGAAGGACCCTAGAACCCGGGAAGCCCTGCAAGACTGTAAAGAGCTCATGAACATGTCCATGTCTGAGCTCCGGCATTCTTTCGAGAGAATCGGTGACTTTGATCTTACCAACCTCGATGAATTGTTAGCAGATTTATCGACTTGGCTTACTGCTTCTCTCACCTTTCAAGAAACATGCTTGGATGGGTTCGATAACACGACTGGAGACGCTGGAGAGAAAATGAGCTCTATAATGAAGACTGCAACGCAGCTTACCAGCATTGCTCTTGACATTGTGTCTGGACTCTCTTCTATCTTCGATTCAATGCAGATTTCAGGTGCTGCGCGCCGTCTGCTAACTACTAATTCTGATGACGAACTTCCTGTTATTGGCCATGATGATCAATTCCCTGAATGGGTCAAGTTTGGTACTCGCAGACTCCTTGCTTTGTCTGTTACTCAGATTAAGCCTGACCTTGTTGTGGCTAAAGATGGAAGTGGAGACTTCAAAACGATTAATGAGGCACTAATGCGCATCGGCCAGAGGAAAAACAATGCCACATTTGTGCTGTATATTAAGGAGGGAGTTTACCAAGAGTACGTTTCGTTCAACCATTCCATGGACAATTTGATCGTGATCGGAGATGGCGGTGAAAAGACTCGCATCACAGGAAACAGGAACGTCTACGATGGATACACCACCTATGGTTGCCCAACAGTCAGTACGTTGTTACTCTTTAATCCATATTAGGCAAGGTAAACTTTTTTATTAGATCAAATTTGTTTGTGAACTTTAAACTGCATGCGTGCAGTTGTTTCTGGAGACAATTTCCTGGCCATGAACATTGGAATTGAGAACACTGCTGGTCCTGATAAACATCAGGCAGTGGCTTTGAGGAGTTCAGGAGATGACTCTATCTTTTACAACTGTACATTTGATGGATATCAAGACACACTTTATGCACATGTCAAGCGCCAGTTCTACCGAGATTGTACCATCTCTGGCACCATTGATTTCGTCTTCGGCGCCGGGGAAGTGGCATTCCAGAACTGTACATTCTTAGTCCGGAAACCCATGGACAACCAGCAAAACATAGTGACTGCACAAGGTCGAAAGCAAAGGAGAGAGCGGTCGGGCTTTATAATCCAAAATAGCACCATCACAGCACATCCTGATCTATTCCCAGTTAGGCAACAATTCAAGTCATACCTTGGACGTCCATGGAAGCCGTTCTCAAGAACAATCATTATGGAATCATTCATCGATGACGTGATCCAGCCAGACGGTTGGACTCCATGGCCACCACCGGACACAGGAATGAAAACATGTTGGTACACGGAATTCAACAACTATGGTCCTGGTGCTGACAAGAAAGCTAGGGTTACATGGAATGGAATTAAGAACATAACTCGTGAACATGCAATACATTTCACACCTGGAAGGTTCCTCCGAGGAGATAACTGGATCAAGCCAACAGGAGTTCCCTACATTCCCTATTGGACTCGACCATAAAAGAAGACATTAATTAAAAAGCAAGCGAAAAAAAATAATTTCCAAGTGTTTCTAGTCTTCTGATTCTTTTTAATATATGTTTGTTGGGAGGAACAACAGTAAGATCGCAAGAGATGATTAGGACCATAATTAAAAAATATAACTTTGAAAATATTTTGGACAGAAGTTGTCACATATCTAATATGTTTTATATAAGACCGAGTGTACAAGAATATCGGCATGAAAAAGACAGAGATTAGTAATTTCAAATTTTTGTTAGAAGTTTTACATTTTAAACACCGAAAAGCTTGTTATTGTATAGAATTTCCATTGAACATGCTGAAAGGATTTTTCATGGGATGATTGATTCGTCATGCAAAGACAGTGACATGCACAAGTTATCAAACGGATACGTATGTCTTTCACTAGGCAATATTTGTTTATAGTATCTTTTCAATATATTAATTATTTTTTAAAATATAATGAAATTAATAAATCTACATTTTTAAGTCACGAAATCCATTAAGTTTCATTTAATTCTTATATCACTTTTTTGTGCAAAATATATCCTCTATCTTTGATCATGTGTTGGATTGCTACATTAATCTTTTAAATTTGATATCCCGCGATGGCTTACAATACCAAAATTATGTCCTTATCTTTGACTCTGTACTAGCCATTATCATTATTTATTTTTCCATTAGTTTGAGATATCAATTTTATCATTATTTTTTGATCATATGACAATGCCGACACCAAACCTTTCAATTCTTCAATCTTGGTTTGGTCTCCCTTACCAAATTTTTATTTTATCTGTTATCACTAGTTGATGAGTGCATAGTTAAAATACTTATATTAATGCTACCAAAAGTTTCTTAATAAAAAATCTATTACTCACTAAGTAAGGATATATTTATCATTATAAGTAAATAATATAATGGTAAATAAATTATAGTTCCTATGAAGAAGTGGTGTGAACAGAAAAATATAACACTATTAGCTAGTCTAAAAGTAAAGAATAAAAGTGGATTTTTAGAATAATAAAAGATAAAAGAAAACTAAATCTAAAATTAGTAATAGCCACGTAAATAAAGCGATGACAATCAAATAACTTTGTCTCACTACAACAAGGTAGCGCTTGGCTACATTTTTTTCTTTTTCTTTTTGCTATGATTTAGAAATCATAATTAAAGGTTAGTTTTTTGCGACGATTTTTAAAAATTGTTACCAAATGTTGCTCATTTAGCAATGATTTGAAAAACATTTGCGAAATTTTTGAAAAATCGTCACCGCTTATCAACAAATAGGTCAGGCAAGAGTACTTCGAGTTGAAGTGTTATTCTCTAGATAAAAGAGATCTACAAAAACATTTCCAGCATATGACGAAATGTTATTATCTTCTCAATAAATTCAACGATATTACTCTTCATTATACTTTCATTTCTTCTCTTTTAGAAGAATTACAACCTGAGTTACAAAGGACCATTATTACACCTCAAAAAGATATGAAAGATATATCTCTTGGAGAAACCTATCAGCTCACCTTACCTTCTCTTAATAAGCTATGTGATCAACAATTGTTCTTCAAGAACATGATTAAAAGTGGTCATTAAAGAAAGCATGCAAAAAGAAATTATTAAAATCAATGTTATTATTTTGTAATTAATTATTTGATATTTTAAATTTTATTTCCTAATTAAATAACTACTTTAAAAGTTTAAAATATATTTTAAATTTTAAAATAAATTAAACAGTCAACTTAATTAAATTATTCATATTTCTTATTTGCAATTAATATTAAATAGTTAAATAATATATTTTCAAAAATACAAATAAAAAACAACACCCTTAGCAACCATGTAATTGTAGAAAGTGTTTATATTCTAATATATTTTTATATTTAAGTTTGCAATATAACTTAACGTATAAATATATTTCAATTACAAGGAAAAACAACAAATGTAGCCATGACCATTTAAATTCTTCACTAAATGTTAATCAAAGGGTTGGTGCATATAGATAGCTTTGGTGACAATTTTTAGAAATCGTCGCCAAAGGGTGACCTTTTGGTAACATTTATGAAAATCATCACCAAAGGCAATCTAGACTCTTTGGCAAACTTGTAGCAATAGACATATTGATTCTTTTACTAATAATAATTAAATATTAAATGAAATCATAGATAAATTAATTTTTAAATTGATTAAGTAGATAAATTAATGTATAAATTGATTACGTAACTCAATTTATTTTAATATCTTATACAATATTTACTAATAAATATTAATAATAATTTCCTGATAAAAATTATAAATTTTATTTGTTTTGGGACTTTTGAAAACATTTCTCACAATCATAGTTAAAAGTTAAACTTTTGACTACATTTTCTAAAATCGTAGCCAAAAGTTGCACTTTTGGCTATGACTTTCAAAATCATCGCCAAAGGGCATTGCAGCAAAGTAGCCTATTGGCTCTCTTTCTTTTGAGACTTTTGGCTATGTTTTTCAAACTTGTACTTAAAAGTCAAACTTTTAGCTACGTATTTTTAAAATCGTAGCAAAAAAATTGCACTTTTGACTACAATTTACAAAATCGTCACCAACGGGCACAAAGGCCTTCTCTCATTTGATTTTACCTGTCTAACCCTATTTAGTTCCACTTTTGGAAAGTAACTTCCCGCTCTTAGTTTGCTAAAGGAGGTCGACGGTAGCTTCTATCCCTTCATGAAGGGCCTATCATAGGCCAACAAGGATCAAAGGGAGTTAGAAGAAGAATTTTCGACATTGTCTAGTAAATCTCTGACTGGAAATGCAACTACGAGTCGAAATGTTACAGGTGATTAGAATAAAAAGATACAAATTACTTCAACCAAAGCATAGATTAAACAATACCAAGAAGTGACTAAAGTAGGATTGTTTGTCCTCCTTTGGAGTTACTGAAGGCTAGAGAAAGGGCTTGGTCGACACCCTTAGTAGGTTCTTTCTAGAACAACAAATCGGCGTTTCCAAGCATTCAGAAGTGGGCTAAATCAAAATGGAGTAAGAGAGGTTTGGAGAGAACAATGCTGATGGAGAATGGTATAGTGTTACTCAAATTTGCGCTGGACAGCAATTTGGATGAAATTTTGGAATTGGGACTATGGCATATTGGTGGTCAACCAATGTTTGTGCAAAAATGGAAGCCTGGAATTGAGGTCAACAAAGAAAATATGGAGGCATTTCTGATCTGGATTCAATTTTATAACCTATTGTTGGAGTTATGGATAGTGGAAGGCTTAAGCTTTATAGCAAGTTCCATGGGAAAGCCAATATGCATGGATGTACAAACCTCTAGTATGAAGAGGATTGAATATGCAAAATTTGTGTGGAAGTGAATAGAAATGCTAAACTTCCAGAGACACTTTCCATTATAACACTTGGGTTAACAGGTGAGATGGAAAAGGTTATCATTAAGCTATCTTATCTATGGAAGCCATATAATGTCACCAAATAATGGAGGCCTACTGCGAAAAATTTAAAACAAGTTGGCAAGAGGAGCTGTTGGAATCGTAACTGGGTATGAATGTGCAGGGAAAGACACCTGAAATACACTAGAATGCCAAAATTAAGCAGATGGTTCATTTAGATAGTACTTCAAATGTAGCATCCCACTCTCATCCGACACATGCTTGTACATCCTTCAGATGTTTGAGCACATACCCAATGGAAGCGGCGTGCTAACTATATCATTTTCACTTATCTCATGGCATCATAATTTTAAAACATAAATATCACAATGTCTAAAACCTCAAATTCCTCATTTCATTTTATAAAAAATGATATACAATGTAGCATTACAACATCATCCATATATGTACATTAACAAAAGCTAATTAGAGTTTACATCTCTTTTTACAAAATATGTTACATGCATGAGGAATTATATAAAAATTCTCTCTAAATCTTTTAGTCTCAGCTAACCGACCTTTGAGCCATTTCTTCTATCCAAAAGAAGTACTAGGTTTCTTCTAAGTACTCTTAGAAGCCAAGTCCCCTCTCTCTCGTACCTGAACTCAATGAGTTACCTATCATCGATGGCTCACTCATATCACATAGCATATACAGTTTATATCCCAATTTCAAATACAATTCATGTCATCAAATAAGGCACATCATATCACCAATTATCATATAGCATCACATATCACTTTATTCTCTTATTTCACATCTCTCATTCAAACAATTCACATAGTACATTTCAATCATGTAAACATATTTATCAAATGTATATGAAATGCTCATGAGACTTTTTTTTAATTATTACGTTGTTATCACTGAGTGCTTTTTTCACTATCCCATATCCATTGTAAATACCAAGCTCATTAATAAATGTCCCTTATCTTTTGGGGATATAGGGCTCGTTATATATAGTGAGATATAGACTCTTACCACATTCTGAGCTTTAAGCTCTTTTTCATTAGTGAATCTGATCACAATTTCCTTTATCTTGTTATGCATTCATGTAATGGAATGCATCATGTATTCAATCAATCATTTGTGCTCAATTGTTCTCATTCATATTCACATTCACATTTTTCATCAGATCTTGATCTGACATTCAACAATTAAGTTGAGTATCACTTATTTCATCAAATTTACATACAATCAACACTTCTAAATATGGTATTCATGCACCAAAAGCCTCCGACATTCAATGTCCAGAATCAATCCATTCACATCACATAACATGTCAATACATAATTTAAATAAACAATAAATTATTATGAGACCATCTAGGTTACTTAAAGTTTGCTCCAGATAGCTATTACCTCGTGGTCCAGGCAACGTCTAGATGTTGTCGTTCTAATTGCTCTTGTATATCATGCAACACACATTTACACACATTACAACTTCACACAATTATATAAGTACTCATTTATGCATATATGCATTTATGGATTATGTACAATGCATGATCAATGACAAATCCCGGATACATTTCCTTAATACAAATCTAGTAATCATTTACCAACATCTTTCAATCATTCTTTATTACCTAGTACACTTTACTCACTTTAACTACCCAATTCATCATCAACTAGGCTCAGTCAATATCTTATTCAAGTCTAAATACATTATAGGAAAGCATTAATAAGCCAATAATTCACACACACACACACACACACACACACACACACATATATATATATATATATGATTTTGGGACAATAGGCATAACTTCTGTTGTGGATGTCAGATTAAGATCATTCTAGTACGCTTTTCAAGAGGACTTTAAGTTCTAAAACTTCTGTGAAGACACCAAAGAGAGATTTTACTGTCTAACGGGCCTAATTTGCAAATTTATGTAGATTTCCAGAGAATGTCTACTCAGCAGACTAATGTCCCTCCAAAAGGACATGAACAGGGCTAGAATGCTGCAATTCCATACAATGTTTGCCCAACATACCTAAAGTGCGCCCAATGGACATAAAAAAGACATATTCATTTTTAACCCATTCCCAACCATTTTCTCCAATTTTCCAGCTCTTTCAACTATTGCAAGCTTCATCCAACACCTCATATGCTTAGTCTATCATTTCTAGCTTAATTTCTCATCATTTCCAACTTAATCTCATCATACATAAAATCCTAACTCTTTCTATAATATATTTCATTCATAATACATCAACAATTCATTTTCATAATTTATCACTTAGGATTCATAATCTCTTTATTTCCTCTTCATTCTTAACTCCATTTAGCCCAATTTCATCTACATATAAATCGAAATCCATGATTGATCAACATAAAAAAACGGAACATATTTATATACACATTCATCTTCAATTTTCTGCACATCTTCAACTTCATTTCCACCTTCACATTACTTCTAACTTATCATTCTAATTTTCCTCATTTCAACACACCACATTAGCCCTTTTCTTTAACCTCAAGATCATTCTAGTTCATCCATATAATAACTACCCAAAATTCACGTAAGTAAGCATTAAAGTAGAATATGAGCATATCATCTCTTTGTGAAATTTCTGCTCAATTTCTACATCATTTTGATGATGTTTCTATCTCTAAATCATAACTACAACATCTTATGAATTACCAATCATCATATATGTAAAAGAAAGACAAGAACATATCCAAGTTATTCATTTACGTTTCAGCATACGTACCTTACCAATTCATGATCATTTAACTTCTAACTATCATCAAAACATGTTTCATTCAACAAATCATGAAAAATAATGCTTTACACTTACTTTTTTAGCTTCAATGTCTTTAAACCACAATCAATCCTAGCTTCTCAACATCATACGAACTTCATCATGGAGGTTAGGAGGATTAGGTTTTATAGTGACAAATATGAAGAAGAAAAGAAAATGGGAGTAGTAAATGAAAAGTGAGAACAAGGTTCACTTTGATAAAGGAAAGAAGAGAGGATCGTGGATGAAGAAGATTGAAGAAGATCAGATGAGAGATTAACAGAGACATGAGAGTAAATAATAATGGGAAAGACCAATTATTAATAAAGGTAGTCTTTCATCTAGGAAAGAGTGTCATAGGTTAAGACATGTTTGGCAAGTGACACTTTTCACACGCCATATGTCCATTTTCTATAAGTATCCACTTGGTCCTCTTAATTAACTAGTCCATTTATCTCCAATTTCTAATCCAATTATCTCCCAATTTTCTTTGACATTTGTCATTAAATCCTAATGTTATGTATCAAAATTTCTACTTCTATTTGATACTTATTTTTACTACATTTTTCAATTGTCTTACCAATTGGCATTTTTCTTAATCCAAAAATTACCCAAATTTAAACAAAATTCTAAATCTACATTTATACTTTCCAAATCAATTTCCAAGACATATAATCCACAATTCTCAATATAATCACATTTATAAATCAATTATGCTCAGAAAATGTCAATGAATGCTTGTACAATCATTTTAAATGTGTGTAAAACTTAATATTTACATGTGTGTGTGTTGGCCCCTGAAAATTTTTTGTTGAATTAAGCATGATAGTTTATGGAATAAGCATGGAATTTGAATTTTTGCCTTAGAATGAATTATGAGGT
>JANIIA010000008.1:9961042-9985567 GCA_027478495.1 Erythroxylum alaternifolium | reverse complement strand
TAGCGCTCCCTTATCTTAGGATATGTGTCGGAATGACCTACGGGCGTCCCGGTACGTACCCTAGGGTGAAGGGGTATTACACCACTTGTTCATCACCAATCCAAAGGATAAAGTTGCTATCATAGACATCTATCAAAGCTCTTCCAGTGCTCAAAAAGGGTCTACAAAGAATTAGTGAATAGTTTGAAGCTCTTCAAAGTCTAGCATAACGAAATCTACAGGAATGATAAACTTGTCCACTTTTATAAACACATCCTCCACCACGCTAAATAGTTTCTTTATTGATCGATCCACTAACTAAACAAGCGTAGAAGTTGGCTTCACATATACTAGCCCTAATTTCTTAAAAAATGATAAAGGCATAATATTAATACTTGCTACCTAAGTAACATAAGAATTTAGAAAATTCTAAATTAATAACTACACATGATATAGTAAAACTCCCTGGATCTGTCAACTGTGACGGCATATGGTTGGTAATTATAGAGCTGCAACTTTCTATCATGGAGATCGTTTGATTATCATCCCAAGTCCTCTTACTTGATAAGATTTCTTTTAGAAATTTCACATACTTAGGTATGCTCTCAAAAGCTTCCAAAAAGGGCAAGGTAATTTGCAATTTATTTAGCTTTTCCATTAACTTTGCAAATTGTATATTCAATCTGTTCTTCTAAAGTCTTTATGGAAATTGTATTTTCGGTAGAAATGGTGGAGGAGGAACATAGGAAGGATCTTCATCCTTTTTCTTCTTCTCTTGGTCTTCTATAAGGTGAAGTTCAGCTTATTTTTCTACTGGTTCTTCTAGCTCTTTCCTACTCCTAGTTTTGATAGCCTCAAATTACTCTCTTAGATTTACTCTCTTATTGCTTAAAAGGTTTCTCACACTTCTTATAGATAATGCATTGGCTAACTGGCCTATTTGAACCTCCAAATTATGAATAGAAGAGGCATGATTCTTGGCTACTTGGTCAAGTTATGCTTCCATACTCGTGAGCTTGTCTATGAGCTTGTTCAATTTTAAATCATATGCCCTAGACTTGTCTTGATGAAATCCCAGTGGACCTTAATCTCTCAACTGAGTCCTTACATTGTTAAACCAAAAGAAATTTGAGTGGTCATACCAACCAATATTGTATGAGTTTGAATAAAGGTTGTTACCTCCCTAACCATATTATACTCGTATGAAGTTAGATTGCTACACATTGGTGTTTTCCACTATGAAGTAATTATTTGTGATATGGCTCTCTTATCTGCATATTTCGTATATGTGCATAATTACTTTGAGTGGAAAGAAAGAGGTGGTTGTCAAGTTGTTCAATTGTTGGGTTAGGTTAGCAATCTCAGCCTACAATGTTGTCACAACAATCTCTTAGACTTCACAATTGGGTCCAAGTTTGGCCCAGCTCGAAGTCAATAGGCCATGCTTAGGTTAACATGGCCTTAACCCGATTTTCTAGGCTTGACTGAGCCTTTGGTTGGCCTTGGTCTCAGGTTACCCAAGCCTAGCCTAGCCTGAGGCCTGACAATCAATGACAAAACAAGAAGATACCGTACTAACTAAAAATGGTATGAAATTAACGTCTTTAGTACTAGTGGTCGGTATTAGCTAATACTGAACTTTTCATATATCGTACTAACTGAAAATGGTATGAAATTAACGTCTTTAGTACTAGTGGTCGGTATTAGCTAATACTGAACTTTTCATCTGATACCAGCCGATATTTAAAATACTAGCCAGTACAAAATTTTAAATATTTAAGGACTAAATTGTAATAAAATAAAAATAAAAACAAAACAACCCATATTCCACGCCATTTTTGTCTCTCTCTCTCCTCTGTACCTATTTTCAACGTTCTCCCTCCCTCCACCGTTGCTGGCCAGCTGCTGCCACCGTGTCACTGCACCACCACTCGCATCCACTGCCTTCGTACCAGTCCACTTTCCACCATGGAACCTACCAATGAAAGAGATGAAGGTCGAGCTCCATGAGAGAGATCAAAGAAGGCTAAGAGATCGCGAGAGTCTCATCTGAGTCTCGTCTGAAAGTGAATAAAGAAAAGCCAAAAGTTTGGAGACGAGAGATGAGAGAAAAAAGTTAGAAAGTGTTGGTCGCTTGTCTCAAAAACAAAATGTAAGGTTTTGTTTTGTAACTATGCTCTGATGTTACCTTTCTTTTCTTTTAAGCTGAAAGACAAAATGAGCATATCTAACCCACTAAACGTGAAGTGGTCTAACTAAGTATACCAATTTTGTAAAATTCTTTTAATGTTGAAGGCATCAATCAATTTATATTACAAACATTAATTTTTGAATATCTATATCTTATTACACATATTTTCTTTTTTTATTGTATGTATCAAAATTAAAGTATTTTCTTTTATTATATTTTAAATTATTTAATGATTTTAAATTAAGTAATAATTTATTTATAAATTTAATTTATGACCAATTAATTTTTTTGTTTAAAGAATGAGAATACGCCTCATTTATTTTAAGAACATTTAACAATGGAGTTCTAACCTTTAATAAGGTTTTTTTGGTTTCAATTAAATCTTTAATTCATGATTGATTTAAAAAATATATAAATTATTGTTATCTTAAATTTCTGTTATTATAATTTTTAAAGATAGGGGGGTTGTAAAATTATAAATTATATAGTACAATACATTGAAGGATTATTTTGTAATTTTTAAAAAATTTAAGGACTATTTTATAAATTTAAAAAATTATCTAAAATAATACCTGATATTGACCGGTACTGATATAGTATGGTACTATAATCTAATTCCGTATCAGTGCCGTTACGATATCCATAACATTGGATTGGTGACATTAAATAATTTGTCTTTTTTTTAATAAAATCTCTCATGAAATACATAGATGTATCTGATGCCCTGCCCTGCAGGAGGTAAAGAAATTTCTGCCTTGTCATTACACTCATGATATGGCACAATAAAGGGAAAGGCATTTTGGCGGTAACAAGCAATTGATTCACTCTATTCATAAAAATTAGCCCCAAAAAGAAGAATGGATGATATATAATCTGCTTCACAGTAAGGAACTTTTCCTTTCCTTTAACATTTCTCTTCTCTTTCACAACATAAATTACAAGCTTTATAAACCACAAGAATATGATCAAGATAAGGTGAACTCGCTTATAACTACTATAGAACACGGCTAACTGAAACTTCCCACATCTCTTTTTTCTTAAACTACAATGCATGTAATGTAGTTCAGAAAATGGTCATTGATTCACTCCCTGCAAGTATTGTCACTTTGCAGGCCCAGTTTTCTTCTTTCCATCAACCGACACGAGTGGTTTTGCAGGCCTGTTTGTTGCTGGACTAACCCCATTAGGGAGTTTCCTTGATGGAGAAGGAATTAGTGATGGAATCAAGCTCCTGCTACAAAACCAGAACCAGTACAGGAAATAAATAGGTACAAAGCAAGTTATGTTGAACCAGATGTTGGAAAGTTAAGATTTAAACAAGGTCATCAGAGGGAAAGTATAAGCTGTCAGCATTCACACTTACCTAGTTTCTGTGCCTTTTGATGGCTTGGGATTGCTCTTCTTAGTTTTAGGCCCAGGCAATTTTGGAATTCTGCTCATTGTTGGAAGATTTGATTGCCACAATATGTCAGTCTCGGAAGAATCACTGGTTGCAGCCTCAAGATCATCAGAGTCGTCAGTTAAGCCTATTTCATACCGAGTTCTATGTGCTTCAGTATCCTGGCAGTTTCTTTTGTCCATTGGAGTTTTAATGTAGGGTCGTTCAGGGTAAATTTTTGAAGGTCCTCGGTTGTGTTTCTGGTAAAAGGCTTCAGGCAATTCTCTGCTGTCTACCTCCCACTGCTCCATGGAGTTCTCATCTTTACTCATAGCATCATGCTTGTTCACCATGATCTTATCAACCCAATCACTAGAGACTGATTCTTTATCATCCTCCTTCCCATTCTGTGCAGGACTGCCTACAGATGGCCAAGACGGAGAATTGCGGCATAAATCATGTGGATCAAAGCTTCGTCTCCTTGGAAGAGATGAAGGCTTTTTACCGAACTGCAGATCAACATATGTTTATAAAATTTGGCTATGATTTTACAAGTTAAATCATCCAATATATTGTTATGTAGTACAAACATAAGCATAAAAAGAACATAACAATAGAAAACCTTCGTACATTGCATGATAGATAATTTTCCATATGAATGAAAAATTTTTTCTGCCAACTAGAGAATGACAGTGCAAGTTTGTTTATACGCCAATGACATAAAAAATTAATTTCACAACTACAGGATGCACATATTTACTGCTAAGAAATTGGCAGGCATAATAGGAAATCCAAAGTTTTGTATCCAAGCATATATTGTGCAGAACAAGACCAACATTTAGGTGATACAGCAGCAACAGAACCTAATATTTCTCTAGTTCGTGCTTGCTCCACATTGACATTCATTAAGACATTGTGTGTGTATTAAAAAACACGAATATATATCTCTACATCTATTTGATATTAGGCTGCAAGGGGAGTGACGAACATAAAGTTTTACTTCAAGCCCTGATGGTGACTTCAACAACG
This sequence comes from Erythroxylum alaternifolium, assembly GCA_027478495.1. NCBI lineage: Eukaryota > Viridiplantae > Streptophyta > Magnoliopsida > Malpighiales > Erythroxylaceae > Erythroxylum > Erythroxylum alaternifolium. The sequence continues at coordinate 9,980,990 of JANIIA010000008.1, read as the reverse complement.
GTGCTAAATGGTCCATTGGGAAGATCAACATTTTGATTGTTCGGAAAAACAAAAGCCCAAGTATTTCTGAGATGATCCAAGTGACATGGTGCTTACACGAATTGAGCTTGTATGTAAACTCAAATTACCAAGCCATACATGGTTAAATACGCAAGCTAAAAACTGTATTGCTATCAGCTGACGTCATTACCTCCATGCTACTGGCATCCTCTATAAAATGTCTATGACTTTTTGAGAAATTTCCTGTACCATGCCAGCTATGTTGAGAAGGAGAAGACCCACCAGATGTCATTTTTGTTCTTTCAGGTGTGCTGGATCGAGAATTCTGTGACTGGTCGGTATCTCCATCCTTCCTAGCTAAGGCAGCCTTTAGAATAGTAATCTGGAAACAAAGAAAAAATATACATAGGGATACAACATCACATGGCAATGGCAATTGCAATGGGCAGGATTGACAGAAGTAGTAGTAATAACCTGCTCTTTTAGCTCCTTCACCTCTGTGCTATCTTTATTTACTTTAGCAGCACCAAGTTCAACACTAGCAACTCGTTCAGCAAATTTCAATGTGCTTAGTGTTTCTCCAACAGCTTCTATCTCAGGACTTATATGCACAAACATGAGTGCCTTTGCCTGACCACCTGAAGGTCATAAAAGTAGAAACATGAATCAGAATGCACTGAACTGGAAAAAGGAAACATAACCTTTTTGGGTAATCTCACAATTCTTACCAAGTGAATCTTGCAGTAGTTGTGTGAGTTTACTGTTCCTGTAGGGAACATGTGAACCTTTTTGAGCCAGAGCAGAGATTACATCTCCCAAAGCAGAGAGAGACTTGTTGATATGTTGTGCTTCCTTTAATCTATCCCCAGTTACCTCCGATTTGTCAACTCTTTCACTTCCTGCCAGGTCAACCAAATGCATGGAACCACGAAGCACACACCCAGAAGTGAGATCCCTTCCTTCAACATGAACCGTCAGGCAACTGAAAATATATGCAATGGCACAAGTTACAGTAGAATCTCTAGACTGAGCTCTTAACACCAGCAACACTCACCTGTGAGACCGGCTGCTCCTGTCATTCATTGCTGTGGAGCTCACTGCACGGTTCTTTTGTCCGAGGCTCATCAAATTTATGACATCAGATGTTGATGATACAGGAATAATTGAAGCATCTGGGACATTGATACCATTTTGGGAACTATTTCGAATTTCTAATGTGTATAGGAGTTAAGAACACAAGAACCAAGAAGAGGTTCCTTAAGCAGCATGCAATGTAAGAAAAAGATAACAAAGGATATCTTCTGTTAAGACCATCAGCAGCCAAGAGATCCCTGACTTGCTCATTGTAAATCTCAAGCATTTGGACAGATATATTGTAGCAAACAACATCCTTTCTTTGATTTGATAGAAGAAATAGATCAGCCAATGCCCTATAGTTTACACCTAACCCTTCCTCTGTGAGTTCCTTAGGGCCAGTCTAGATTGATAATCAGAAAAGTAGACCAAAATTAACAATCTATCAAGAACTTACAACTAAAAGCTAGAGAACCGAAGCAAAGGAAAGAACAGCAATCTATTAAACTTGTTAGGTTATATGGTTGTGATGTTCTCATTCATCTTACCATGGTATAAGTTTTGCCAGACCCTGTTTGGCCATAAGCAAATATACAAACATTGTAACCATCAAGGACCGACCTAATCAGAGGCTGTGTGTCTGAGAATACCTCCTCTGCAGGAAAAATAACAAATATAACTGTTTAAGAAGAACTTTGACAAGGAGGACAATAAAGAAATGTCCCTCACTGACCTTGTGTTGCTAAAGGGCCAAAAACTCTGTTGAAGCTAAAAGATTTCCTTCCTTCTTTCCCGTATTTTGTTGGGGTAATTATGGTTATGTTTCCTTCATCTATTTGATCCACTGTACTTAAACGGTTTGGTTGCCCAGGTAAGAAGGGTCTCACTCGGCAATATACCCTAATATTTCCTGATGAAATTTATTGGACAGCCATTAAAATGTGGATTAAGAGATGCACAGTGCGTGCGAATGAAAAAAGGTACGAAACATAAATTTAAACTGATACACAAGATACCTCTCAAGTCCTGCACCTGGTTGTACAGCTTGCGATTTGCTTCTAGGACCTTTTTGTATCCAGATGCAGCATGAGCCAGACCATTCAAATGCTTACCTAGCACAACAAAAAAGTAATTACTACATACATTGTTCATTCCTCTTTTCTAACAGTCTTTAAAAAACACACAGAAAACTAAATTATACCCAGACTGTACAACTCCTCCCGATACTTCATTTGTAAAAGTTGCATGCCCTCCTTTGTTATATGAAGAGTATGTTTCAACGCCTGCAAGTCATTTTTCCCATGGTTAGTCAATCTGGAGAGTGTGAAGCATTCTTTTTCACCTCTATAAAAGGTCATTACCTGAATATTCATCCACTGTTGTTCAACCAACATCTGATGGTTGGATAAATTGCCTTCTAATTCCTCATGACCAATAACCTCTGAAGAACAATGTTCCTCCAAGTTGATGCTTCCTGATGTTTCTTCTTGTTCTTGTCCTTCTGTTTCGTCCTTCTGAATCATGGCATTAGTTAAGGCAAAATCACCAACAGCTTTAAAGAAATACAAAGCATATTAAAGCACAACTGATTTGCATGCCAAACAATAGTCCAATTTATGTACATATACTGCATTACTATATCTTCTTCAAGCAAAACACATACCTTTTTGTCACAAGAAGATGATCTTGAAAGAGGAATGTCACTTTTAGATATTTGGCCACCTATTGCAGTTGTCCTGAGCTGTCATTCTCAAGAATAATTGAGCATAATGAGAGAAAATTTTATGTAATGAGAATTGGATAATTGATCTATGTTCAGTGCCCAATTCGCACTTGAAAAGTGAAAAGGATGTCTTCTCAGTTATAATGCATGCATACAAAAAGACTAGCCCTGGTAGTACAAGAAAAAGGACTTTAAAATAGCTGCTTACCATTTCACCGTGGCATGCCAATCGATGTTCAAACTCCTCTTTCACTTTATTTAGCACAGCTTCCACAATCTGTTATCAACAAAGAGTAATGTTTTACCAGATTATCAACTAATATGTCAGACAAATCTCATGTCAGACAGGAATTCTTTGCCTGATACGTAGAAGTAATTGTTCTGATGAGTAAAACAGAAGACCAAATGGTTTCCCTCAAATTTGTCAATCTGGCACATAAAATAACTAATATAACTAGTATACCAGCAACAAGCACTCTTACACTTGGGATTTCTTCTTCTTTCTTGTTGGAAAGGATTGAACGAACGAGCATATTGAGTGAATGACCAGTGCCCTGCAATAGTGGAAAACCAAAGATTTTTGTCATTGCTTACTCATTTGAAACAGAATGAAAGATACAGAGAGACAGGAGAGCTCACTGACAGCCTCACTACCAAGATCATCATACTGACACTGATCAGCGCTAGGCACACTACCCAGTGATGAGGAACGTGGAAAGTTCATAAATGGCTCTGAACTTTTTCTCATAAATAGTTTTCCAGATCCACAAGGTGAAGCCTTATAGTTTCCACTATATTTCCAGGTCCCAACTCCGCCACTTTGTTTCCATTCACTATATGATTTAAGGGCTAAAACACAACTCACAATCCTTGCAGATTTTCCTCCCTAAAATATTAAGGCATTCAAATCAATTTTGATTTTTGAAACACGAACAACCCGTGCAATCAAATGGAAATATTTACATGGAACATTTTCACTTCCAGTGTACTGGAGTTTATCGTCTCACCTGTTCCAGATCAGAGGCTTCGAAAGTTGGAATCCCCATTTCCTCCACAGCTACAAGGAAGTTTCTCACATTTTCAAAGTACTGATATGCAGATAGAGCTGCTCCATCAGGTATAATAACAGAATCTGAAGGTCCTTCCACTACCTACAAATATTTTGGCGCCAAATTTCATTAATACAAGGTATAATTACCATTAGTAACAACAGCTAATAAAATTCAGTTGAACCATACCTTTGATACTGAACCAGGATGAACCTTGTTAAGGACGTTACACAAAATTATCCCGCTTCGCAATCCAAGCCTAAATTCTTCTTCTGAGGGCTCAGCCGGCAAATCTTTACCTCCAACAACTCCAATTGTCTTGCGAAGCCATCTAGCTGCTTCATTCCTTCTACAGGCTGCAAAACCATGTTGAAAAAATCAATACGCATATCTTTTCCCGCATCTTATTCCAATATTCAACATTCCACTGAGCACATGAACAAAGAATATTTGGATCCAACCAGTTTTCAGACACAAGCAACAAACATAATACATATATATGTTAAAATAAAAGCTTACCTTTTTTAGACTTAAGTGTCCGCAATATCTGTAATGCATGAGCAACTAGGATTCCAGAGCTTAAGAAATATTTTTTCTCAACATTGCTAAAATTTAAAGGCGACACAAAATGCCAATGTTATTGGGAAAAAGATGTATGGAAGACGAATGCATGTTCACGCAATCCATGAAACCTTTTTATTTTCCAGACATCAAATTCAAATGCTTTACTGTGAGTCAGCCTCTCATGAATCAATCAACAACGGAATCCATTGGAGATAAGCTACCTTAAACCGCCAAAGACACTTTAAGCAGAGGAAATTTCGATCGAGAACAGAAGAGAATGGTTTCTCAAAGTCACCATCAGCAAGCAAGCATAAGAAGAGGCAAAAAAGAAAAAATGGCACATAGACGCGGAAAGAATAAACGAGAGAGAGAAGAAAAGATTGATCATACAAGCTTCGTCAGCTTTTCTTGAAGCCATAGTATTCGTTAACTGAGTCCCATGTTGTTTAAGGACGTCTTCCACAAGAGAAACAACTGAAAAGCTACAAGCTTGTGCCTCTTCTGTTGCCATTTTCCGACACCAAACCAAAACCAGCAGCAATCTTTCAAGAACCCCAATTCAAAATTTTCCCATTTAACCAAAAAGATTCAATCTTTTCACCAACCAGAGAAAATGTATAGCTTTGTATGTACGTATCAACAATTTTGTTTAGCTTTCATTTGTATTCTGTAAGTTAGACAACAAGGAATATGTAGTTGCTGAGAATTTTGATCACGTATAAAGGAGGGAGGAGATTGAATTCTACGGAGCGATCTTCTCACTTTCTCAATGTTTCTGTGTGTCTAATATTGAAGAGAAAAGCTAGCGAGCACGCCGAAGCTGCGCTTTTGTGGGGGAGAGATTAAAGGGCCTCTTTTAAATATTTTTCCCTGTTTACTAAAAAGAAGAAAAATAATAATGGCAATCCTGGATTACTTACTTCATGCCTAATATAGTTTTGTATTATTTAATCTATAGTATCTCTTCATTACATAAATTAGTTTATGCACCGCAACGCCACCTACCTATACTTCCATTTGTATTAACTTATATCTTTTACAACAACAATAACAAGAATCTTACTAAGACATTACGAAGAGGCCGAGAAGTAATTAATCTTACTCTTAATTAATAGGAAGGTTATAAAAATAAAATAATAAATAATAAAACAAATATATAGAGATAAAGATAAAACGAGTAAATATGTAAAGAAAACAAATAAATAAATAATTGAAAGAGGAAAAAAAGACTAGTGAAACAAAACAAAAGTGTAAATGCTAATAAAATTCACAAGAATTGAAAGAAATCGATCAAAAGGTCTAACTTAAGAGAAACACCTTTCTAAGTAGGATCCTTTATCTATATTCTAGATTGTCAAAGTTTTTTTATTAAGGGCTATGTTCTTAATAAGCTCTACTAAGGCAATATTCTTCTTGATTCAATTCTGCTTGACTCTTCGTCTTTATATTCTCTAAGTACAATTTTCTCATTTTTTCTTACTAATGCATCAATATATCTCCTATTAACAAATTTAAATCACCTAAGCTTTGTCTTCTTTAATTTATTATTAATATTAGTAACCCTCAACTTGTTTTTTATTACTAAATTCATGACCTTATCTCTTCATATAATGTTGCACATATACCGGAACATTCTCATTTTCGCAACCATTAACTTTTGACTACATACTAGTTTGATGGGCCAATATTCTGTCCTATAAAGCATGTCAGCCTAATTACTAGAGCGTAGAATTTACCTTTTAGCCCAAATAGTATCTTCTTGTCGTGCAAAATTCATAATACCCCTCCATTTAAACCATCCTAATTTGATATAGTGCAACTATGTTGTCCTTTATCACGCCACTACTTTGGATGATATATCCAAAGTACTTAATTCAATCTTTGTGTGGTATGACATATATTTTAATTTTCATCAATTTAAAGTCTTGTGACTCTAACATATCCCTCTAAAGTTCTAGTTTGACATTAACATCTTCCTTTTGTTTCCTCAACTAATACAATGTCGTCAACAAATAATATACACTAAGGCCTAGCCTCTTAAATATTCTTAGTATACTCATCCATAACTACTGGAAATAAGAAATGGCTCAACGAGGATCTTTGGTATTGTCTAATATCTATAGAAAGATACCCAATATTTCCTCCCGTCGTCTTTGCACGGGTCTTAACACCTTCATATATATCCTTAATTATCTTTATAATATATACTGTATGTTATATATACATAAATATATTTCTTTTTTGCCTATAAAAATTTTATATACTATTAATTAAAAACTTGAATAATAACATTGGAATTTGAGCATATCTTTTAAACACAAGTTTGAACATCGTGACATACTGATTGATACTAACCTTATTGGCCAAAAATCGATACCTAATAAAAGAGTACCATACTGAACTTTGGTATCAATCAGAACTGGCTCTTTCAGTCGATACCGACTAATACTAACAAGTAATTAAAATATTGATCAAAATTTTAAGGTTAAAAAATTTAGGACTCAATAATAAACAACAAACAATAAAAATATATTATATAAAATAATATATTGAGGAAAATTTTTTAATTTGATAAAATTAAGACACTATTTTATAATTTTTAAAGATGATTCAAAGCAGTATTCAATATTGAATAATGTCGATATCATACTATACTAAAATAAAATCCGATACTAAATTCAACATAGTATTCATATCATTGCTTTTAAATCTACCAAAGAAAAGATGGTTACTAACTTTCGGGTGGTGAGGTGGTTTGTTTTAAATTGCCCATGTGTTGCATTTCACATTGAGAACGGAGTATGTTTTGCTTCTGCATAAAGGTTGGGCATGGGCATGCGACAATGATTAGGCAACTTAAATAAACAATAAAGAAAATAATAGGCAGATCAGATGAGATGATTATCACAATTCCCTTTTTCTATTTTATATTTCCTTCTTTTTGCTCTCAATAAATAAAAATGCAATTCTCGACCATATCTACAAAAAGATTATTAGGTAATTGGTTACTTTCACTCATCCACATTTGAGTTGTTAAACAATCAGTTTAGTTACCCACCTAAGAATGTTGAGGAACCAGTAGGCGGTTAGCTACATGTGACCTATTTAATCAAAAGTGAAGAGAATGGGCAACTCGTAGGCCACATTGTATAAAGAAGAGAAAATGACCCCAAGAGAAAAGGAACACCACCTTATCCTGAAATAACATTCAATTTTACTTTTAATTATATATATGATATAACTAAAAATGCCCTTTTTCATAAACAATACATACACAAGTGTTGGAGAGATGGACAGCTCAACCATTTCCCTCCGGCGCGCAGAAAGCATAAGTGTTTGAAGTTTGAACACATGGCTCTGAGCCGAGCTGAGGATGCAAAAGTGGGGGCCCAGTGGAATCACGGCTCTTTCACGAAGTGGGCACCACAATCATCAAAATCGTAATGAATATCTTAGTACCATATAATATAAGATATTTACGTCAAATCTTGCATTACCTAGTCAAGCCCTCAATTTTATATTGATACAAAGGTGAGGATGAAAAAAGCAGGCCCCGCTACAACCATTGATCGTGCTTTTTTCTCCAAAGACCTAAGCTTACATTGGCTATTTTGTCGCTTGCTGCCTTTAATATCCTAATAATGCTATTCTTTTATTTATATATATACATAGAGCCATCCCGCAATTGTCATTTTAGTTTCTTCTGAGGAACACTCAATCGACATTTCAAACACGATAAGAAGCACATGGTGCAGGAGATGAGTCTAAATCAGGAGGAAGGCAAATCAATGTTGGTAACTATCAAAAAGACGTGTCCCTCTAAGCTCGGACATCAACAGTCCCATAGCTTTTAACTTTTTCTTAATGTGGAAAGAGTACGACTCCGACTGTAGGCCAAACACAACATCTAGGGCAAACTGGTCTGCTATTTATTTACATTATTCAAAAGATTGATTCTTAAGATTGTTATTTGTCCCCTGTCCCCCACAATTTTTAAGTCCATGCTTAGCTCTCTGTGTTATACCGTTTAAATGTGAAGTGTTGTCCAATATCACTTAGGCCGCTTACCTACGTTTGCAAGCGTAACTGGTCCGATGGCTTGGTATGAACATTCACTCTTCATCTATTCACTCAGAACTTTGAGGATAATAAACTATAATCCCAAAAAACAATTTGCTGCAAATCGAGAAGAAGACGAAACAAGGAAATTATAATACAAAAATACATTAACTTCATTCATTTGTTGTTAAGTTAATGAACAAATGTTACAGAGGTTATTCAACATATTTTTTAACAGATTTATGGAGTACACGTAATACGTAGAATATATCTTATTAAGTACTCAGGATCAGTCGTGAAAGAATTAGAAACGAAAAAATGCAGAATATCTGATTTCGACTCCATCCCATGTTCTGAAGTTGATTTCGGTTGCTAAATGAGCTCCAATCTCCCTTGGCGTTTATAAAAAATGTTCACCAGCACGTGATAAGGCCTTTCTATAGTTTTCTCAAAATATGAGCCCTCTTAAAGGGTCAGAGTTCTGAATGCTCGTGAATGATATGAACAACTGCAGGCGATCATAACCTATTTATATAGCTTCCATATTGGGCCTCTTCATCACAAGGTCAATATCGACCAAGTCAACACTAAAAGGGACCCATTTTTTACTTAGATTTCGACCTATTAATCTAAATCATTTATTGGGTCACTGTATTACCCTTATTTGAATCAAATTACGTAATTTAACCGATTGAAAAACAAAAATTACAATTAATAATTACCCATTATTTGGGAAATTTACAAAATTGCTCCTAAGAGCAAAATTGTCTTATAGTACAACCATAAGTACTTTACTCAACTCCCACTTAACTGCTATTAAGTACTAATAGTTATATCAAATTTCTCAAGTTCTACTTACCTTAATAAATTCGGTGAGTATTTAAACTTGGTTAATGACACTACTTTCACTTGCATATTTATTTTCATTTGCATATTTAATGTGACTATCATTTTACTAAAAATGCAATAACAATGATGATTTCATATAGAAAGTGATATAGATGATTTATATGCGGGAGGCAGTTAAGAAACAATGACTTTTTATAGAGGTAATTATAGTTTAACTTTCATTATTAATTTTAAGAACACATCCAATCATCATGGAATTTTCAATAACACTATGAAGCTATAAAAGATCTTTTTTTTTCTCATTACCTTACTAAGTTCTATGTAATCAATTTTTATTATAAAAAATAGCATTAAAATGTAATATTACCTTCTAACTGATTGAATATTACAAAAATGAAAATGTAACATTAGAGATTGTGTATCTAAGTCTCTTGGATAATTAAAATTCAATATAGTGAACAAAATTATTAGTATAACTTTTTCTATGAATGTGTTAGTCCCTAAAGGCATCCAAAAGGTAGGAGATAAATTGGGTGTTTTTAAAATTCAAGAGTTTTTTAAACCAATAAACTCAATTTAACAACGATCAATATATATATATGAATAATGGATTGCTTTAATATAAACCAATAAAATAATTGAATAATAATTTAAAGAGGATACAGAATAGAAACTGCAATATGATTTATAGTGGTTTGATATGCAACCTTTGCCTAGGTCCACTTCTAAGAATCTTCTTAAATTCCACGATTAAATTACCTATAAAAATACAATGCAACTATCCAATATATGATACCTTTTGATATCATGGGATGTTGGAAGATGCTGTTAGGATAAGGCTCTTCTCCTTTACATTAAGGGATAGAGCTTTAGCTTAGTATCACTCTCTCACTCCCTCGAATGTCACAACATGGGAGAAATTGGTATGTTCATTCTTAGACAAGTATTTTCCCCTCACTAAAACTACGAAGATGATAAAAGAAATCACAAACTTCCAATAGAGTGGTGGGAAATCAGTTTACGAGGCATGTGAAAGATATAAGGATTTACAAAGGAGGTGTCTATATCACAACCTATTAAAAGAATTTCTTTTGCAAACCTTCTATAATGGAGTCAATCCACCCACGAGAGGTACCATAAATGCAGTATTGGGTAGATCATTGATGTGAAAGACTATTGACGAAGCAGAGGAGTTGCTTGAAGAAATGGCCAGTAACAGCAGTCTATGGACGGATGACTGAAGTAGACAACAGATAACCGTCCGAGAACATAAGGGAGCTATAGTTGTTGACCAAATGACAGAGATGCAAGAAAAAATTCACAGCTTAACACGATAGCGAAACAACATGAAAGCTTCTTCTTCAGCCCCTGTTAAGGCCATTCAACAAAAATACGAGCTATGCAGCTAGGATAATCGTGATACCATCGGTTACTTCTTAATACAACATAATGAAATAGAACAAATTAAGTGTATAGGAGTACAGTTTGGTTGTGGTGGAGTGAACAACTCCTATTCAAATACGTACAATCTTGAGTGGAAGAATCATTCAAACTTTTCATAGTTAAACAATGCTGGAGGTCAGTTCCGACCTCAAAGGCTACCTGGTTTTCAACAGGAGAAACCTAATTCCATAGATGCCAAAGTAGACAAAATATTGGATAAGATTGGAAGCATGGATGATGCGTATAAAAGATTTAAAGAAAAATTTCAACAAGTGACAAAGAATTATGCATCCTCCATTCACAACTTGGAAGTCCAAATCGGCCAGTTGGCAGATGCACTGTCTGCATGAAATGCAGGGAGCCTTCCAAGTATCACAGAAATAAACCCAAAGGAAAGGATTATGGTTATCACTGAGGCCACTGAGGACAAGCTTGACCAAGCTGAAGAAGATAGGGAGAAGGAAAAGAAAAGGGCTGACAGAAATCTCCTTTTGAATGAACATAACCTGAAGGAAATCAAGGAGTATCGACCTACAATTCCATACCCTATTTTAGCACAACATAAGTAAAAGGAAATGGAGTTGAAAGAAGTCCTTGAGGTAATAGAGCAGTTGAAGATACGACTCACTCTTATAGAATCCATACAAGAGAGAGTAATCAACAAAAAAGAGCTGGAAAAGCTGTCAAGTGAAGTAGTGAGCATGAAGAACTCTAATGAAATGACAACAATACCATGGAAACAAAATGATCTAGGGGATTTTTACATTCCTTACACCATAGGTAATGTCAAAGTGGATAAGGCTTTTACAAACTTAGGAGTTGGCATAAGTATGATGCCTTACACTTTATACAGAAGATGAAGCTAGGAGAAATAGCACCAACCATAATGAGTGTGCAGATGGTTTATCGATTAATTCACTGTCAAAGAGGTATAATCAAGAACATTCTTGTTAACGTGGAAACATTTACCTTTCCCACAGACTTCATAGTTTTGGACATAGAGGAAGACTTGGAGATATCAATTATCCTTGGACAACCATTTTTAGCTATCGTCTGATCTATTATAAATGTTGATAAAGGCAAGTTGACTCTAAAGGTGGGGAATAAGAAGGTGTCCTTTAATGTGTCCAATGATAGAAGAAGCTATCAAAATTATATATTCATCATTAAAAGAACCAAGTCTTATGGAGAGGTCAAACATAGTAATGATTACAAGGATTCACCTGAAAAACCACAACCCCAAAGGAATAAACGAAAGAAGAAGAAAAAGAAGAATGGTGGTGGAAATCATAGTTTGGTAGCTCATTTGCAATTTATGAGACCTATGATTGCGCTATCATTATAGGACTTATTTGAACCACCATAAGTAAAAGAAGTACGTCGAGTTACAGTTAACCTCATTTTCTTACCCTTTTTACCCTTCTACCATATATATTTATAGTTAACCTCATTTTTCTTACACCTTTCACTTTCTCACTCTCTCTTTAAACCCAAGAACTCAACTCCTCTCACTTCTCTCTACCCATCTTCAGTCTTCAGCTCTCTCCAAACTTTTCACAACTCTTATTCCAATGGGACGGCGCATCAAGCAGTCTATTAAGTGTACCTAACCAAAAGGCAAAATCTAAGTATCAGGCTACGAATAATGAAACAAGGCAGCAGACTACAACTCACCTTTCGCCATCTTCTTTGAGGAGGAAGGTAACCAGTTTTATACCCTCATTCTTAAGAAAATAAGTGCGCCTAAATACTTTGATTTTGATAAATTAGAAAGAATAGGATTGAGAGAGAATGTTGAGACCTCAGGAGGAAGAATTCACTGGGATAGATTTTTGTGATTTAATTATCTTGTTTACAAGGAATTAACCCTATAATTCTTCACAACTCTTCAATTTGAGCCAACCAAACCTAAGGACTTGTTGTTTTGGCTGCGGGGTCAACCATACAGCTTAAATTATGATATTTTGTATGAAATCGGTGGATTCCCCAACTCAACCACATTAGATCAGCACAATGACCCTCGTGGCACCTACTATTGAACGAAATTAACTGGGATGGAGAGCTTTGAGGCTAAAAATGCTCACAATAGCATTATTCAAAATCCTGAATACTTGTTACAAAATTGTCTTTGACAAAACCAAAACTAACAAGTGTTTGACAAAAAACTTTTCATATTGTGGTGCATGGATCATAGTGTCCAAGTTTATACGTCCACTTATATCTTTAATGCAATTACTGCTTCTCTAAGAAAGAGAAGTAATAATTTAGGCACGGGGTACTTGATCAAGGTCATTGTGGAATACTATGATATCAATTACAATGGACTCACTGTCTATTATCCTGAGTTTCTTAACCATAACCATTTGAGGCAAGCTGAGATCTTGGAGGTCCATAACATGGAACTTCAAGATATCAGTGCAAAATCTCATGTTAAGACTAGGGTAGGACAAGCTAGTTCGAGCTCAGCACCACCGCAAAAAGAGGAGGAATCAACCAGAGAGGAGTAAGAAGAGGAAGAGCTAACGTGATAGGAGAAGGTAATGGAAGCCATCTCAAACGCTAATAAAATCATCTTAGAAAATTCTAAGGTGTTGAAGGAGATGGCTAGAGAACAAAGACATCAAATCCAGGACATACGATGTATTCATAGATATTTCAAGGCTCAGGATGTTCAATTATCACTTGACCTTGTCACGACCTCAATCACCCTGACGGTTCTATACTTTAACCCTTATCTTTTGTTTTATTATTCTTTTCAATTATTCTCATGTTTCTCTTGTTTCGTTAATTTTATTCCCACTTTATGTATTACTTGTTTGTTCTTCTCACATTGAAGATAATGTGTTGTCTGAGTGAGGGGAGGGTTGTGAGCATTATATGTTTTTATTTGAATGTGAATTTTGCATGTTATATGTTAGTTTGTTTAGGATTACATGATGTGGTTCATATGAATGAGTCAATGGCTAGGACTTTACGGAATCGATTTATCCTTGAACATAGTCTTTTAGGTTGTGAAGATTTATTATCTTGTGAAATTAGTATTCTAGGTTATTTCGGTTAAATATGTATGTAATTAGGATATGATGTTGGTTTGTTCACTCTAGAAATTTACCAAATTTGTTTATAATTTTAGGTCAATTGAATACGTATCATTGTTAGTACCTTTTCATGAGAACCATTAACTAAAGAAATGAGGTAGTAATAAAATAATTAAAAAAGTGTGTATTGTTTAATAAATAACTATTCTATTAGCCTTTTTTGAAACAAATCGGGTAATGAATAGAGCCAGTAGTTAGTTTAGAATGTGAAATAGCTTAGTAATTGAGGGACATTCATCATAAATGTTTGCCTTTGCGTCAAAAGGCTATAATGACATGTTAAAGAAATGCTCTAAAGGCAATCATCTTTAGCACTTATTCTCCAAATCATTTTATGATTAATAAAGGAATTTTTCATTACTTCGATGCTCATTCGTTTATGGATTTAATGATGATCTTAAATTGATTTAATGAAGTCCTTGATACAAAACATATCATCGAGGAAATCATGATGAGATCATGATAATGAGATTCCTATCATGTGTAATTATGTTAGAATCTAAACTTTCCCTAGTCATAGGATTAACGAGATGGGATATCATTAATCTAGATAGACTAGCCCAAGTTATACTCCTTGATTGAATCAAGCAGTAGATATAATAAGCTGTAGATATGAGTTGTTTAGAGTTAATATGTGGATGCTTACTAAAGGTAGTAAGTACATTGGATTGACCTACTATGAGACAATCATATGCATATTCTATTCCAGTGTCAATGATAGTCTCTTCATAGCAATGGTGTAAGTATCCTTTGACTTGAGGTGCTCAAGGATATCTCGGATGCTGATCCTGTGTTTTGACTCCATTCATTGTTGCCTTTTAGGGGTTACTCATAGGGTGGTGATTGGGTACAACTTGAGGTATTCAGAGGTAACTGAGTAGCCAATAAAGGATTCATTGCTCCTAATAGAAGGAGATGATACTCATGACCTCTTGTTGGGGTCATTACTCGGGAGTCTCTGGCTAGAGTAGATACGTATCATGAATAGATTCTTCAATGACATATAGAGTAATGAGATCCTCAGGAGAAGATCTAATATCACTTGGACTAGATGTGACGTAGTAGTCTAATGGGAGTTGACACTTTGACCATACTCTAAACCAAGTGGGGTATAGATGGTGAAAGGACAAATTGCATGGCATCATTATATATGGAAGGGTTCGTAATCAAACCACTAACTTTCTGGTCAATTGGGGGTCATGAAGTGTTGCTAGATACCACTCTTGACTTACTTGAACTAAGTGTTAATTCAAGTGGCCAACATAACTGGGAACCTAATGGGTCACATACATAGGAGATCTAAATGATGAGTAAAATGGTCTTAAATAGTGATTAAAGATGAGAGAGAGTGTTTTGGGATTGGATTGTGATGTGGTCGTGGCAGAAAACATTGCATGGAATGGATTAGAAACAAGTGTTGCTGACTTCCATGAATCATTCATAGTTATTAACTTCCCCTAACTTCCATTAATGCATGGTATTCATGATTATTAACTTTCCACAACTTACCACAAAGAAAGAATTCTAGCCATCTCCTAGTGAGGTTTCATCCTTCTATCTTCGTGCGAACTTTCATTAGAGATGGTCTACATTGATCGTTATGGTTTACGACAACCCAACATGGAGAAGATTAAAGAATGAAAGAGGTTGTCAGAAAGGTATGTAAACATCTTACATTCCATGTTTTTGTTTTTCTATATCTATATGCATGAGTATATCTGGTTTTTGAGGTCCCATTTTATTTTCACTACATATATTTGATATATATTATGTATGAGATGCATGATCTAAACCTAACGTGACATTCCAACTAAGCTGCTTCATAAAAACATGGCCTAGTTGAGCAACCAAAGGACATTCATCACAAATGTTTTCCTTCACATCAAAAGGCTAGGTACATGTCAATTAAAAGCAACAAAAATAGTGCATTTCTTAATAAATCATACTGATCTTAATGAATAGCTCAAACTTTCATGAAAAGCTACTTAAGGATAGTTATAATTTTGATTGACAGAATAATTATCAATGTGTGTTTATAAGTGACAGGACTAAATGAGTTTGGCATTAAGGTCTTGATTAGTAAGTATATTTGGTCAGAAGTACTTAGACACATATTTGGGACATTTGGGAATCTTTTGGACCCAAGAAAACCCTTGGTTTACCTAAAATGGAAAGACTATATAAAGAAAGAGAAAAAACCTAAGGCGAACTCCAACTTCTGCTACTTTGAGAAAGATCCAAGGAGAGAGGAAGAAGAAGAGAGAAGGAGGAGAAAGGAAGAAAGGCTATAGTGCTACTATCTTCTTAATCTATTCCGACCCTTCCAAATGACATTTCATTTCATCTTTATTGTTCTTTCTTTCGAATGTATAAGATGGATTTGATAGTGATGGATTTGGGTTTGATGATGACGTTCTAAACTTCTTTAGGGATTTGTTCTTGAATCAATGTTAATGGGACTTCTTTTGGTGTTAATACATTAGATGTTGTGATTATTTGTTGAACTTGCATGCTTCGGTAAAAAATCGAGAGAGTGAACCAATAGTAAAATGATTAGATTGGGTAATAAGAGTTAAACAATCTAATAGATCACACAAATAATCAAATCAGGAATTTAGACGAAGAGAGATCTCATGTGAAGACTCGGTAGTCTATTAAAGGGCTTAAGAGATGATTAGATTTGTGGGTTTTTTTTGTTAATTGAGAGATTGCAAATTCCATAATTCAATTAGGGGTTATGATTTAGGGTTTAATGATTATAAATAGAGAGAGAGTAATCCACCATTCAAAATTCTAGGACCAATACCGTATTAACTCAAAAGAAGTTTTCTGAATGATTCAGAGATATTTATATTAAAACCAATGGCTTCAATGCTTCTGAATAAATAGAAAGATTCATGAAATTAAGTAAAATGAGATATTTGTGTATGGTGAGCCTTTTAGAACATTAAAGTTATTAAATGAGATTAAAATTAACATTGCAAACTAAAGAATGATCTTAATAAGCCTTAATATTCTTTTTTTTTTCTGGGTTTTGGTCTTCATTTTAGTAATTGTAAACTTCAACTTCTCTTTATCACCTTCATAAGCTAACTTATTAAGTTTATGAATTCATTTTTTTTCTTATATTGCTTTTCATCCAAGTATTAAAATCATTAATAGCAATTATATTTGTTTATCATCAAAAGATTGATTTAAACTTCCCTTGGTTCAACAATATCCCCCTTTTGATAATGATAAAACATTTGTGATATTAGAGGATAATAATAAAATTACGCATATAAACAACTATCAAGATAGTGATTAGCTCCCCTTTAATTCATGCATAACACATAATAAAATATTAAGTACATAATTCAATATCAATAACAAAAGAGATATTTAATATCAAATAAATATCCATACTGATTGACCACTGACTAGTGTGGTCGACTAGTATATATAGCCATTCTACTTATAAACTCACTAGAAGGAGAAGTTTCTTTAAAAAGGAGACATTGGTCAATCACAGGAGTGACCAAACTCCTTACAACTCACTAAAAAGAAATTACTGCATAGGTGAAGTGATATTGGTCAACCATAAAAGGAAATTCATCGACCAATATGTCTAAGTGTTATCCAAATTAGAGACCAAGGTACAAATGAAGTTATTAGAAAGTAAAAGGAATGTCAGATACATGGACATTGGTTGACCATAGGAGGGTATTGGATGACCAATGTGTCTCTATGGGTGACCAACAAAATGACTAGGTAACTAAAAAACTCATTAGAAATCAAACTGAGGTTAATATTAAGGGTACTAGTTGATCACATTGAGATATTACTCAACTAATTGATTAGACAACTTAAGAAACAATCATTGAAATTTAAATTAAGCATCAAAACATTTAATAACTTATGAAAATAACAATCAATAACTATTATAAATATTAAAGGATAATTTAAACACATAGAATCATATCCAATCCTTTCCTAATAACATCATTCATTGGTTTAATGAAACTACATCTAGTAAGTTTTAACTTAATATCCCTATTTGTGTATAATATCTAAGTTTACTTCCACAATATACCAAATAAATGTTAATTTTTTTATTCATAGTACAAAACTATTAAAAAACATTCATCTTTAAGAATTTGTACTCAAATTGATAAATAAGAGCAACTTGTGACAAATTTATAAAGTATAAACTAATAGGTATCTTTTATTGAACATTACTTATGATATGATTTGAATGAAGATTCTTCTTAAATTTTCAATCAATTGGAAGCCTCTCATCTTTCTCATCTCCCTCACTTTGCTTAACAATTAAATTCTTGGAAAAGTCTTTGATGATTATTCTTGTTCACTTTACGAAATAATTTCTTTTACATTTTACATAAAAATTTTCAAAACTTTCTTAGACATAAGAGAGCTAGATTTATAAAGAAAAAAGGCATAAATTGTTTTAAATTATACTCAATTCCATGAATATCTCTACTTCTTACCATTTTCTCCTGCAAAATATGCTAATCAATATGTTTTAGTAACCCAAATGAGTTTGGTTCCTTGATTATTAGGATCCTTTTTTTTAACTCACACTTTCACGGGTTTGCTTACCGCCTTTTGTTTAATAAAAAAATCTATCAACATGTCTATTCTTACCATAAAAATGACATACCATGTTATATGGGTGATGAGGATAAATAAATGCATTGCTTTCCTAGGTATGCATAATGAGGAATCTTCCTTTGAACATTAAAGGTGTTGAATATTTTCTTAAGGTAGTGAAAATGAGCTACCGTGATTTTAGATATGATACCTACAATGAATGAAGGCTTAATGCACGCTTCTTTGAGTTCTAAAGGGGTATAAATGTGTATGTATTTTATCTTAGAAGTTATGCCTATTCTTCCTTTGAGATAATTGAACTTTATATCTATGTTTTAAGATACATATGAAAGCATGATGCTTGCTTTTAGACTTAGTACTAGTAGATTTAAGCTATATATGAAAGCATGATGCTTGCTTTTAGACTTATTGTTAGTGGATGTAACATGTATATGCATATGCTTAGATGTGGATGCTTCATTCTCGTTTTTCACATTATACAATGGTTTTTCACTATACAAATTTTCTTACTTTACAAACTTGGTTCTTGAATTGGCTTCACTTCCATTGATGTATCCTATTACAAGCCTATTATTAGAATTCTTTTGAACTCTTAGCATGTTCTATAGTTTTTCATTTCCCTTTTTAAACTTGGACAATGAGTCCTTTAGGGTATCTACCTTAGTTTTCAATGTTTCATTATCATTTCTTAATGTATGTAAGTCATTATAGTCACTTATTATTACATTTTTGGATGCTTTAATGCAATGCAAGACACTTTTTATCTTTTCATTTTCATTTATGCATGCATTTAACTATTTTTGAACATCCTTAATTTTGGATTATAATTTCTTTCTTTTCTTACTCATGATTTACAAACTTTCAACTAATTCATCATATGTCAAATCACTATCACTATCACACAAATTAGGGTTGGATGTTTCCTCATCATTATATGTAACAATAAAGTAATATGGGCTATCTCTTCTTTTAAATGCTCATTTTCAAATTCACTTATGTCACTCTAAGTAGATGCTTTGGGTGTTTTCTTCTTGTACTTGCTCTTCTTCTCTTTCTTATTGTTTCTTTCATACTTGTCATCAACCTTGAGTAAAAGGCATCTCCACTTTGTGTGATTGGGTTTTATATATTCAAAGAAAATAATATTAGATGATTTATATTTTAAATCATTTTTACCTACCTGAAAGTCCTTTCGTTTGGAAAATTCTTATTTAAGAGCTTCTTGAATTTTGTTAATGATTAAGGTAATGTCTTCTTCACCACTTTCACTAATTGATGTCTCTTCCTCTTCACTTGATTCTTCCTTTGAGATTTTGAATGGTAAGTTTTTTGTTTCCTTGGAAGCATAATTTTTTCTTGCATCTATTAGAGTACCATTTTGTATGTAAGGAGAGATCTAACTATGTAACATCCCCTCACCAATTGCTAGTGAACAGTGATATATGCATACATGCACATGCATAATAGATAAGTGAATG
>JANIIA010000008.1:9845878-9861843 GCA_027478495.1 Erythroxylum alaternifolium | reverse complement strand
TAGTGATCGCACGTAGCGCTCCCTTATCATAGGATATGTATCGGAATGACCTACGGGCGTCCCGATGCGTACCCTATGGTAATGGGGTGTTACATTTCTTGTTACACTAGCTTTAATGGTTTTTACACTTCTTTACCCAAATACATCTCACCTTAACCCTTGGCCACATTACAACCCTAAAAGGTCCTTTAATTTATGATTACGCGTGTGAACCCTAATGGTGGAGAAATGAAATGATTTGTAAAGTTATGAAATGTTGAGATAATGAATGGTTTTTTAGTGTACCTATGGATATATCTTATTTAAACACATTTTGTCTAAGTCTACCTCTATATTGCTCAGTTTATAAAGGTGATGAATGTTGATTAATCTTGAATAGAAGCTTTGAATGTTGAATTCTTGCTATGGTTTTTGAAAGTTGTTTATCTTTGCTTATGACTATATATTCTTGGGAAATATAGGAAATGAGTAAATGTTTTGGGTCCGTGACTTTCATTTTATTGTTTTACCCAAGGATGCTTAAAAACTAACTGTGGAGGAAATTGATATGCGCTTAATTGATTACGCATTTATTCCATAACACTTAGTGTTCAATGATATGAAATGCTTATGACATTAATGTTAGTTCATAGTTGGTTTTAGGTACAATTTGCAGGTGAAAAAGCTTAAATGAGTTGAAAGCACTATATTTGAACCACCTTCTTGAGATTCATACTCCCTTGTCTTCATGGAGCAAGAAAAAGAAGGATTAGATTAAGAGGAGAAAAGAAAGTGCCAAAAGGAATGAAGAATAATATAAGTCATGGCTTGAGAAACATCTCGTGAGAGTGCTCTCATGCCCATAACAAATGTGTCATAGGCATGAAAGTGTTGCCATGCCTATGAAAATTGTGTCATGGGCGTGACTCCACAAACTTTTGGTATAAAAACATTGTCAAAAACTTACTTGTTTGTTTGGGACAGCATTGGAGCTGTCAGTTCTGAGATTTTGGGAGAATGAAGAGGGGCAAACCTCTCATCCTTTAAAGACCTATAGAAGGCTAACTTCCCGACATCGGTTCAGAGGTGATATCAATGCCGAAGAACACAGTTAAACATTTCTCTCATTTTTTATTGTTCTTTCTCTTAGGGATTGATTATGTTATCCTAAGTTTAATGTTTAGGTGTTGTATAAGAATGATTGAATTCTCTATTTGGTTATTTTTGT
Organism: Erythroxylum alaternifolium; assembly: GCA_027478495.1. Lineage (NCBI taxonomy): Eukaryota > Viridiplantae > Streptophyta > Magnoliopsida > Malpighiales > Erythroxylaceae > Erythroxylum > Erythroxylum alaternifolium. The sequence continues at coordinate 9,860,636 of JANIIA010000008.1, read as the reverse complement.
GGAAGTACCCTTTCCAAAAATTCAATATAATTTGTAATTGTTACGTTGAGATTTGTTTGTGGCAACTAATGGTTTTTAATCACTAGGGATAACGTAACCTAGGTTAAATGACCCGAGCTTGTGTGGTTGTTGCCTTGGTTAATTTGTTTTCCTAATTTGTAATACAACTATCCAATAAATCTAGAGAGCTTGTTCTAGGTTATTCGATAGTTAGGTTTAATTGATGAGCTCTTTTTAATTAAACACAACCTAGGGGAAAAATGAGGTTAATAAAACTTATTATTAACCTACAATTAATAGTTGCGACGAGAGGTATAAGAACAATAATTCAATAAATTTTGTTTAACTGTGTGTAGGTCAAGATTGAACCGATTATCGAGTCCCTAACGAATTTATCGCTTACATCATTTTAGCATGTTTTCTTTAATTTGTTTTCATTAGTTTAGTTATATTTTATTTCATTATTAAACCAATCCAAGCCCCCTCCCCAAAAAAAATCTAACCACCAATTATTTTCATTTCAAAAGCTTTACACACTCTCTTTGTAAGATTGACCTAGACTTATTACTACTATAGTTATAGGTCTAGTTATTTTGAGTAGTGTTACAATATACGTCAACCATTTATGATCATGATATTCCATAACTTTGCAAATGATTTCATTTCTCCACCATTAAGGTTCACATGCATAATCATTAATCAAAGGACTTTTAAAGTTTGTAATGTGGGTAAGGGTTAAGGTGAGATGTATTTGGATAGTGTACTATAAAAGCCATCAAAGCTAGTGAAACAAGAAAAACACTCAATATATCATCAAGTGTAAAAACCAACATTTACTCACAATTGTGTACATCAACTATGATGAATGCAAAAACCATGTTTAAGCTCTCACACCGTAAACTTCAACAAACATATATCACTCACAAAAATTAATCATAAACAAGATTTTGTAACCATAAGGAGTCATTATTGAAAAAAAATCCACATCATATCCATCATATTTAAGTAACTCATTCAACACAAGTTTAGGAGGAAAGACTAATCACACATAACTTTGCAACACATATGCATTTCCTTATTTATAGTTTTATTTAAACATATTTTTTCTTTCTTTTTTTCTTTTTTTCTTTTTCATTTCATACAAACATTGAAAGAAGCTAAATTAATATGGTAATTTCATTGCTCAGACATAAAATAGTAACCCAACAATTATAACCATCCTATACATATGCTCACTCCCACACTTAGAATTTTATACATTCGCAAAATTAATAATCAACAATTGCTTCACTAGCTTTAAGGCTTAGGTGAGACATTTGGTTATGTTTAAAGCTTGTAATGTGGTTAGCACAAAAAGAAAAGGTAAATAAAGCTCAAATGAGCTTAACAAAGGAAAACTCATATCAATGGGTAGGCTATTTGGCTAATGTAGCTTGTAAAAATAAGGAATGCCTAATCATTTTCATGTTAATGCATGCGATAAAAATGTGGTCTCAAATGGAAATTCAAGGCAAAGTCAGGATGTACATGTCATGAATGTTACACATAAACAAAAGACAATGAGATTGATATCGAAGTGTTAGTCTAATAAGGCTTAAAATCTCACTGGCTTTTCTCTACCACTAGTTACTCTCTTCTAAAGATAATACACATTGACCAATCATAAGCTCAAAAGTACATAATAAAGTTTCATGGATTGTTCTAGTTAATTCACACTATAATCATGATTATATAATCCTAAAAGCAATAGAAAAAGAGAAAATGTTTGTTTGTTTGTTTTATTCTATCTCTCATTTCATTGAAAACTTAAAAACAAGAATCTTAAAAACAAGAAAGAAATAAACAGACTTCAAAACAAACATGCATATAAAAAGAAATGCAAAAATGTAAAGAAAAAAATTAACTTCCCTTGGGTTGCCTCCCAAAAAGCGACTTTGTTTAGCATCGCTGGCTTGACCCTATACTTTCCTCAAGTGAAAAAATTATGATCTTTAAGTGTCACATGCATTTCCTCCATTTGAGGTAGTTCAGGATAGGGTCTAAGTTGATGATCATCCACCTCCAGTGTCTTACCTATCTTCAAATTTCCAATCTTTACTGAGTCTATGCACTCTTGAAAGATCTTGAATGTCTCTTTACCTTTTTCTTTTTTGTTCAATTTCTCTAACCTGATAGGTAAAGATAAAGTTTTAGTCCTAACAATAATTAGGAACTCAGTATTTGACTTCGAGCTAAAAGATGTATTCTTTTCTATTTCGAGCTCCTTATCCACTTCTTCCATGCAAGCAATTCCTTGAGTAGTATTCTCAAGATCCTCTTCACTCTGTAAGGCCTTTGTACTAATTTCCCTTGGATATACCTCAGGTTGACACAGTTGCACATCTTCGCTTTATGATGCTAGGCAGTTGACAACTTCTGCCAGTTGACCCACCTAGCTTGCCAAGTTCTAGATTTTAGAAATTTTTTCTTACTGGAATTGTATCATATCCTGCTAAACTTGCAAAGTATTAGCACCACAAACATTAATTGATTCTACTAAAAATGTACCTGAGTTTTTCTACCACTCAAAATCTTGGAAGTTAAACCAAAATTGTCTTTCCTCCTATTGAAATTGTACAGTGTTAGCAATAGAACATTAACTAGTTCTTCTAGAGATGGACTTAAGTCGTAATAAGAAGTTTCTGGTCTATACGAGAATTGTTGTGCATCTTAAATATTATCATAGAAGTAATTTTGTTGATTATCCTATCCATAACTAAAGTCTGTATGATCACTCCAAACATAGTTATAAGATTAGGAATATGAGTTATAGAAAAATTACTTTCATGTAATTTTATTTTATTTTTAATCACAAACACTGAACAAAAAGTGAAAATATCATGAAATAACTAAAAGGAAACTAATTACAAATAAATATGTAAGAAACAACAATTAAAATCAAGAGCAAAAACTAAAACACCACTGTCTCCGATAATGACGCCAAAATTGACGTAACAGTAGTGAGTCTAGGTCGATCCCACAAATAGTGTTTGGTTAGTTCTTATTATAAAATCAATTAGTGTTTAGGTTATGGGGGTTTTTGTTTGAAATAATAAAATAAAATGAAACTAAGCTATTGAAAACAAATTAAAGAAATCATTGAAAAATCATTAAAGTGATGAATTCGTTAGGGGCTTGGTTCTTTGGTTCTATCTCAGCCTACACTCAATTAAACATATTTCATTGAATTGTTGTCTTCACACCTCTTTTTGAACTGTTGTTCATAGATTAACAACAAGCTCTGGTAATCCCAAATTTTCCTTAGGTCATAGTTAATTAAGAAGAGTTTGTTAATTACCCATAGCTATCTGATAACTTAGAAGATGCTTTCTAAGTTTAATTGGACAGTCACCTTACGAATGAGAAAAATGGACCAATCTGAGCAATAATATCATAAGCTCAAATTATTTAACCTACGTTATGTTATCTATAATGATTCAAATCCATTAATTTCCACAAAAGAATTGGAAAAACAAAGAATACGTATTGTATTCAATTCTAGCAATGGGTTCATACATAAAAATAATCAAATAGATCGTTCAATCATTCTTACACAATACCGAAATCACTAAAAACAATATAGCATAATCAATCTCTAATGAGAGTAAAATCAACAAACATAACGAAGAATATGTTTAACTGGGTTTGTCGGTGTTGATGTCACCTCTGAACCGGTGTCGGGATATCTAACCCTCTACGGGTCTCCAAGGTATCTCCTTTGTCGCCTTTCTCATCGTCTCCCAAAACCCTTAAATGTTTGTCAAACCTTTCATGCCTTTATCATCACAAAAACGATGATTTTATACTAAAAAGTACGGTTAAATGGGTCAGCTGGCCCTTCTCTCACCCGCAAGTGGCTTCTTATGGGTGTGACCAATGTCTTATGCCCATGCAACATCATTCGAGCCGTGAGTAGCTCTCTTCACTCTTCACTCTTCATGTTCTTCATTTTCTTGTCTTCTTTTTGCTCTAATCTTATTCTTCTTGATCCATGAAGACAAGTGAGTGTGATTCTTTGAAAAATGGCTCAAATATAATGCTTTCGACTCACTTTAACTCTTTCGCTTCAGAATTGTACCTAAAACTATTTATGAACTAAATAAATACCTTAAGCATTTTCATATCATTAATCACTAAATGTTATGGAATAAATGTATATTCAATTAAGCACATATCACTTTTCGTTGGCTAGTTTACTCAATTTAGATTGAAAGAAATTCTCGAATCATAAGAATACAGAAAGCCATTATTCTATTCTGCTAACGGATTTAAAGTTTAGAATATGGAGCTTGCATTCATCCATCAACTGCATATAAAGTGCCACATGAGCTTTGCCATTAATTGGAGACTTCAAACTTAAGCATCCTTAATGTGCTTGAGTTGACTACAATATAATTTGAAAATTGAACTCCCAACTTCTAAGGCCTAGAAGCTGCGTAAATTCTCTTATTGGGCTGTAAAATAACTAGTCTATTTCTAGTAGTTCTGTCCCTTTTTGTTCAACCTGATAATTAGACAAAGCTTATCCTTTAGGTTAGTTAACTTGTACTTATCTATTCTTGACTTATAAATTCATTTTAATTTCTAAAAATATAGTAATTCATAAAGTTTAACTAAAAATTAATGAATTTAACATATTGGTCTTGGAAAAAAAAGATTCTACCTTTATGTCAAAATTAAAGGACCTATTTAAATTTTTAAAAAATATTATTAAAAAAGATAAATCTCATAATCAAATCGTTTTCACATCATCCAAATTTAGAATAGATGGATCGCACGTTATAATAAATTGAAATTTGAGTTTGGAGATGGTTTAAAAGGTTGAAGGTTCAATTGGAACTAAATGACCCTTTTTTTCTTAAGCTATCTGTAGAGCTAACATTCCAAGTTCATAGTTCATACAACTTTGTTGATTACCCTAGATCAGAAACTTTCCTGCTCTAACTCTAGTTTTACCGGTTGAGCTTATGATAATTGTATCAATTACACCTATAAAATATCATATACAAAATCTAAGATCATGTTTACAATTAAAGTCACTCATTTAACCAACAATCTTGTAACTGCTTGATTATAAGCATGAACTAAGCGATTACATATATTCAATAATCAATCCAAATAGTTCAACTTTTTTCTGGCCTTGGCTGATGTTGCTGGGTGTATCTTTTAGTCTGATGTTGTTAAAGAAGTAGAGCGGAATAATTTGCCTCAAACTAGCCTTTCTTCTTTGCTTTTGATGAATAAAAATTTTCCACTTCCAACCTATTTGCTGCCTCGAACGAATCCATCTGATTGAAAATATTTATTATATAAAAGAATGCTTAATTTATAGCTCGAACATTAGGTCGGTAGCTCATGATCACACGACGGGGATATCCTCTTAATAATATTCATCACTACAAAGAGAGGTTCACTATTTAAGTTTACACTAGTCTGTATACTTTTGTTTACGTAGGCATCTTTAAAGCTGGAATCTGCTTTCTATATAGGCCACTCCATGTTTTATTTCTTACTTCCCCACATAGAGATTGAAGTGAGTTGAGCTGTCCAATTCAATGAGACCTTCAAGTGTTAATGATAACCACATGCCAAGTCTCTCAAAGTTCGTACAACAACATCATACACGAACTCCAGGACCATCCTACCCATCCGAGCTTACTTATATAATAGTTTAGGGGAACTGATAATCCTAGGACTAAAGCTAAAGGTGGCGCTTTAAACTTCATTTATTAAAGTCTTCGTCCTCAAAAGAAGAACATTGTTTTAGTTATCTCCTTTATCTTAAAAGGGACATTATTTCTTTTCATAGGTCTAGCTTAAATACCGTTCGGCACAGGAAAGCTTTACAAGATTCGATTGTTTGGTTTTATTCGACGAGTAAGTTAGGAAATATACTCATTAGAAAGTCAGAGTTTAACTTTTAGAAAGAAAAGTTTTATCTAGATATATATATACATGAATATAGCCCGCCTTAATGGGACTTCAATTATATGTCTTAGAAATTTTTTAATTATATGTCTACATATGTAATGCAAGTCATAATTACTTTTACTACCTGTAGTATATAAAAAATGAAAAGGCATAAAACTCACTGTACAACGATTTTATATTATCATATTCAATTTTAAATGCAAATCTTCCTCCATCAAAACTCTCCACTCAATACGACACCTTCACTTTAGAATATAATATTCTAATATGAAAACCAATTAAAATGGAAGTATAAGCTAATATATATCTTTTTTAATTAATTATATTTTTAGTCCAACTCTTTTTGTATTCACCAATAATTTGTAAATGTTAGAAGAATAAAAAATAAATTAAAAATATATAACAAAAGAAGTTGTAACAGTTTAAAAATGGGTGACTAAAAATTAATATAATACAACAGTTTTTAAAGTATTGGCTTTAATAATATTAAAAAGCAATGATAATAATAATTTGCTGCTACATATAAGAAAAGGCAACAAAATTAGAAAATGGTTGTAATAAAGTCTTATATATGCAGCATCTGAAATTGTTGCTATAGTTCCAATTATCTATTTACTAAAGGGTAGTTACTAATATTACATATTTACGAATATAACTACTTACTAATGTATATTTAAAATATAAATTTCTTTATTTATTAATAAGTATTCAGAATATGTCTGGAAAAATTAAATTACCCACTAATTTTTATTTAGTAAAATTAAAACACATGATACAATTACTTCAAAATATACAAAAATATGTGTAATATATACATATGAAGGTGTCGAAATCTTTTACCTAATTTCTCACGTTTTAAGACAAAATGAAATCCTTACAAAACAACATGTTCCATTTTTTAGACATGAAACGACCATGAATACATCCTTGTTGTTCTCAAGTAAAGGGGCAAAGGCGAGGAAGGAATTGACCGAGCACTAAAGACCACATATGTTGTTCTCTAGTAAGAAAAAATGACCAAATTAATCTTCTTTCTTTTTTATTTTGGGTTTCTTCGAAGGGGCTCACTCTCTAAAAGCACGAGCAGTTTGAAATCTCAAAAGGCTACACCTCCTGGTCCAGACGAGTCTAACCACAACATGAATGGAATATGATGTTTAGAAAGAGCAATCACGAAGAAATGGAGAATAACTTAAGAAATATTATTTTATGTTTCTGTCTCTTGCTTCTCTTGTTCTCTATTCTTGATCATTTATGTTATCTAAGAAGCGATGGTAGATAAAGTTGGGAGGAAATTGAAAAAGCATGTTTAAGACAAAGGCTGTATATACTGAGGTATTATTCAATTTCTTTTGATTGTTGAAACATATCATGGGACACAAGAAGCGAATTAGGTTATAAAAACAATAATATGATCTTTAGTAATGTGAATCTTTGTGTGAAAAGATGTTGAGAACGAGCTTTTCAACTTTGATTTCTCTCATTGGGTTAGACAACTTCTACTCCAAAGCCTAAAAAACCAAAGACGTACTACATAGTAAGTACACGTAAACATGTATAAACATACATAAATAGAAACTGTGATGTAAGTGAAAATAATGGTGATTACCATTGTAAAAGGAGATTAAAGAAGACAGTGACTATTGGAGGCAAGAGGTTGGCTTTTATACTATTAGGAATTGGCTAACATAATATTTGATTAGACATTGTCATTAATTTATTTGGTTTAATAATACTATTTATTATTACAATATTTTTGGTGATTGATTTAATAGAGCATATAGTTTGTGTGAAAGGGATAAACCATTTATACCATCATGTTATCTCTTTCTTCCTTTTAACATTTTCTACTAAAATTGTTGTCATAAATTTATGCCAAACAAAATTTCCCCTTTTTATTCTTCATTTCTCTATTTCATTATTTTAATTATCTTTTATAACTCTTCAACTTGATACTGTTTATTTTGTAGATGAAAATTTGGTAGGACATTCTACTTCCTAAGATAGCTCATCTACTATATGGCAGTGGAGGTGACATAGTGTAAAACTCAAATTTGCAAAGAAATCTACCATCTCACACCAGAGACAAGAAATCCAAAATTAAAAATAAAGTTTCTTTTTCAAACTATTCGTCTCTTCTCAGAAATAACAAAATGTCCCTTTATAAGACAACACAACAACCCTAAAGGATAAGAAAATTAAATAAAAAAGTTGGCCTTAAACTTACTTCAACATGCCCTCTTTGGGTGGTCCATATGAGCCAAAATTCCATTAACTACAAATTTCATGTCAGTACCCTCCAATTGATAAAAAATCATCCTCGAGTGTTCAATCGCATTCAGAGGATAAATGGAACAATAAAAAGGATATATATCAACAACATTAAACATCTTTGAGATATCTAGTATATAGGCATTAATATTCATTTTCTTATGAATCTTGTAACAATCATATTTCTTAGGTTGTAATTTGTTGTAACTACTTACAGGGAGTTGCTCCTTCCGCAAAAACACCATCACAAACTAAGAAAACTTACTTCCAGTGATGTTTATTAACACCCAGCTTATACCTGGCATTGACCTCCTCTAACTTATGTTTGAATTCATTGTGCACATTCTGAGTTTGAACAACCAGGTTTATATTGGCAATAATAAGACCTAGAACCTTTGGCAATCTAACAAGATCTAAAACATGTTGTGGAGCTTTTATGTAAACAATAGAAAAAGGAGTCTTCCCTATAGCATTATAAACAACATTATTATAAGCAAACTCCATTTATGTGAGAGAAAAATCTCAGTTTTTCAGACGATCACCATAAATTCATCGAATTAAATTTACCAATGTTCGATTAACTGACTCAGTTTTTCCATCAGTTTAGGGATATGCTAAATGCTGAAATTTAAGAAGAGTCAAACAGCTTCCACGAAGTTCTCAAAAAATGACCAAAAAACTTACTGTTCCTGATAGAAGTGATTGAATTTGGGACGTCATGCAAGCGAACAACCTCCCTAAAAAATATTTTTGTAATCCTAATTGTATCCACACTCTTCTTGTAAGGAATAAAATGCGATATCTCACAAAGACAAAATCCATGCCTCGTTATGTACAAGGTAAGCCAATTACAAAATCCATAAATAAATCTTCCCAAATATTCTCAAGAATAGGTAATGGCATATACAAACTAGTATTTTATGACTGTCCTTTGGAGACTTGACACACATAGTAGCATTGAACAAATTTGGTTACATCCCTTCGCAAATATGGATAATAAAAATGATCACTAATAGCCACAATGGTCTTGTTAAATGACTTTATCCATCAAAGATGAACAAGGAACACGAAGTTGATTACCTTACATCAAATAGCTATTATGAATATGAAAATATGGAGCCATCTCATTCATCTTGCACTTTGCCTACGTTTCATGGAAGTTCTCATTATTAGTATAGAACCTTTTTGGTTCCTTGAATCCCACAATCTTGGAAGCTAAAGTTAGTAATAAATTTGCACGTCGACTAAGAGCATCTAGCACCTTTTTTTAACTCCTGACTTATGTTTCAATCGAAAAGGAAATTTTTGTAAATATTGAGACCACCGAGCATGTATTTCACTATTGAATTTTTTTTTACTTTTTAAATAGTTCAAAGCCTTATGATCTGAATAAAGCAGAAATTCTTGACTGACCCACTAAGTATTGTTCCTATGTTTCAAAGCTTGCACGATAGAATAAAACTCTTTGTCATAGGTTCTCTATTTATGTCTAGAATTACTTAGTTTTTCACTAAATTATGCTAAAGGTCTCCGTTCTTTGTTTAATACAGCTCCAATTCCAACCCCACTAGCATCACATTCAACTTTAAATAGCTTGCCAAAATTAGACAGTGCTAAAATAGGAGCAGTACATAGTTTCTCCTTCAATGATACAAAGTGCATGTTCATCCACCCATTGAAACTTCCCTTTCTTTAAGCATTCAGTAATCGATGCCATGATGCTACTGAAATTTCAAATAAATTATCGATAAAATGTTGCTAGCCCATGCAATCTCCTCATCTTGGTGACTGTTTTTGGGGTAGGCCACTCTTTGGTAGCCTTCACCTTGGTTTCATCTACCTAGATCCCTTCACCACTAACAACAAAACCCAAAAATAACAGCTTAGGCTGCATAAAGCTATAATTATTCAAATTCATATGTAACTTATTCTTTAACAATACCATGAGTACTTCCCTCAGATGCTAAACATGCTCATTTTTAGGCTGAATATAAATCAGAATGCCATCAAAATATACTACCAGAATCTTCCAATGAAAGGTTTTAATACCTGGTTCATTAGTCTCATGAATGTGCTAGACACGTCAAATAGTCCGAACAACATTACAAGCAGATAACCCTTCCTTCATCTTAAAAGTTGTCTTCCACTCATCACCAGGATGAATTCAAATCTGGTGGTAGTCGATAAATAAATCAATTTTGCTAAAAATCATTGCCCTATGTAGTCGGTCAAGCATGTCATCCAATCTCAAAATTGGAAATTTATAACCCACAATAATTTTGTTGATGGCTCTACTATCCACGCACATCTGCCAACTTCCATCCTTCTTTGGTGTTAATAACGCTGGAATGACACATGGACTCATGATTTCTTAGATATGCCCCTACCTATTTTCTCCTTTAAGATCTCACTCTCCTTAGGGCTCATCAAGTAAATAGGAAGGTTAGGCAAACTGGCTCCTAAAATCAAATCAATGTGGTGTTGAATGGCTATCATAGGAGGCAGCCCATTTGACAAATCTCCTGACATTATTTCCTTAAATTCCTCTAACAAAGCCTTGATAACTTCAAGGCACTCACCCCCTCTGTTTTCCCCACATCCACCAAAAGAAATGGTTTCATAATTAAAGCATACACTTCCTTTTTCTCTTAAATCTCAGTAGTAATTTTTTATACAGACCAGGTGATAGTAAAAAGTGCCTTGTCCACCACCTGCCTAAATTGTCCCCTTTTAAGTGGCAATAGTGTAAATTTTTGGCTCTTCTTCTTTAGCTTATAAGTGATTTCTTTTACTTTTTTTGGGCATCAACTTTGTACTTCCACCTTGGTCTCCTCGAGGTCTATCGTCAACCTTATTTGCAACTAAGACTAGAGCATTAAGACAATTTGCAATTTCTATAAAACGTCATTCTATATGCTGAAATATGAGATCCATTTCATCCAATCTCTATTTTAAGGACCTTACTATGTCCCCTCGTAGTGGGGCTCTAGCTCTGTGTTCTTCGACATGAGGACTGTTGTCTTCAATTACCATCCGATTAAGAAAGTGACCAACTCTAATACCACCTGTCACAGCATAAAACTTAAAATTGCAAAGAGATCTCGTGTCTTATAGCAGAGACAAGAAATATAGAATTTCAAATCGAGTTTCTCTTCCAAACTGTTTGTCTTTGCTAAAAAACAACCAAAATTCCCTTTATAAGACAACACCCTAAAGGAAAAGAAAATTAAATGATAAAGTTGCCCTTAAACTTGCTCAAAGTACCTTCATTTGGTGGTCCATATGAGTCCAAAATACATCAACTACAGATTATTCCATGTCAAGAGGCCCTATTATAATGGTTCAAGTATGCAATATCTCATTTTTGCACTAGATACTAGTTTGCTTCATATAAAATATGATTGTAATAACACGATGTTGATTTTGGGCCTTTTAACCACTTGATATTTTCTACCAGATAGAAAACTTCTTTGTCAAAATCTTGAAACTTTCATTTGATATTGTACAATCTGCACAGAGACATAAAACAGCCAACAGACTTTGAGACAATAAAGCCTATCTTTATTACCTGATCAAGTTGGTCCGAAAGCATCTTGGAGATGAGATAATTTTGTAAAAGGTTCTACATCTTTGATCTTATGCTTATGTTTCATGCAAAAATAGAGTGAATTTTTTATGTAGACTTATAGAAGTCTATTCATTAAAATAAGACTAGAAATAATACTGAAGATACATGGGGTCGACAATGATTTTCTGCTCATGTTTCTGAAATGGAATGTCTCAGCCATCAAATTTTGGTTTTTTTTCTATATATGCATATCGTATCTAAGGCCTCTTTTGCAGTTCCATGTCATCAGTTCACTCTTTCATGCCTTTGTGCTAAATGCAAACTAAATATAACATACTGGTCAGTTTTAAGGCCCATTCATGTAAAACTTATTTCCTGATTAAATTTTTTAACTCATTCTAGGTATACTAATGATGGAGGTCCGAGGGAAAATCTTGAGAAAGGAACCATGCGTGGAGGTGTTATCTTCTCAGTTTAAGCTCATAATGTGATATAGCCATTGGTTCTCTAAGAACAATATTAAGAGTTTATAATAACTTTGTTGATTTCTGATCATTTACTCATTATTCATTCTGGACTACTTGCTTATTGATCTCTTGATGGACAGAAACTGAGGCCAAAATCTTTTGCTTGAAATGTTAAATTTCAGGTAGGTTTATCATAATTAGTTAGTTAAACTAAAGCGCTATACTCTCCCCCTTTTGTATCCAAAATCACTTCTAAACCATTTAAGAGCTTAGCAAAATGTTTATTTTTCCTTAGCTTCGTCAAGCATTAAAAAATTAAAAGGAAACTTTGCCACTCTCTATGCTTTACCTGGAACTTTCATGCCTAAAATATCTAGGAATTGTTAAATTAATTCAGGTGATATGATTACTTCTATACATTGGCAAACTGCACCACTTCTGACCTATTGCTATGTCCATTGCCTAGCTATGGACTTCACTATTGGTGACGATTCTTTGCCCATATTTAATTTATAAATGTAATTCATTGCCTCTAGAAAGTCACCACCACTCACTTTCTTCATAAGCATCTCAATAAATATTAATATATAATGTAGAGAGCATATAATAATTTGATGCTCATGCTACTGCTTTTTTTAGAGAGTTCCATAAAAGTTGGTTGACATATTGGGGAGAGAAGATAACAAAGACTAATGCTAATTTTATGGTATCTGCACTAGAAAAGATTTTATCCATAAATTGTTCTGTTGTACATTATGTAATGATTCAATGTTGTTAGTTTTTTAACAACATTACTTTGTCTTTATTAAATAAAGGTTACAAAAAAGTAGTTGGAAGTTCATTCTTTAAATATATCAACCTATTTATTAGCATGGTTGTTTTTGGAATAATTCTAATCTACTTGTTCTTTTTTAAGAAAGATAATGACTAAAAGTAGATAAGGAGATACTTTGAGAAGGATTTTGAAGTGCCAATACATATTATAAGGAGATGCTTTATAAAGGATTTTGAAGTGTCAAGTCATATTATTTTTTTGTATTTTAGTGGATACACTTATATTCCATATAAATTAGAGGAAGATAATATAGGTGCATATTTTAGCTAATAATTTTTTGATATTGTAATTTCAATATAATAATGGTTGAATTTCATTAAGTCCATATGAATTATATGATAACATATATACATGTAGCTTTTTGGTCATTAACATTTGATAACATATATATTTAGGACATATACTAATATATGTATGGTTACTTTCAATATTATATATTATTGTCTTAATGAAGTTGAATGTATGTTGTTGCTAATGAAAAAAAATACTGTTTTTAATATTGTTGCTATAGTTTTGAAAATATTTTGTTGCCTTAGTCAAAATTTTAAGCAAAATTATTCATTTTGCTTCCTAATAATTTTTTTTTGTTGCCTTACACCTATAACAATGTCACTATTCTATTGCCTTAATAATTGTACTTATAGTTACGCTTTTGTTTCTTGTGTAAAGTTCTTTTTGCTTTAGTGTCTTTTTTTGAATCAATAATTTGATAGTGAATCACTTAATTATTTTAGATGAAAGTGAGTAGAAGAAATTAAAAAAAAAAGAAAAAAGATGAATTTCTTAATTTTAAGTAAAATTAAAAGCTAAAAATTTATTGGTGATATATATTAAAAATCTATTAATTTAACTAATAAATGATAACACAAACCTACTATAGATTGAAAAATCATATAAAGGTTTTACTTTTTAATAATAATTGTATTATAGAATATATTGTTACCATTTTTACTTGAAAAGTATAAAATCCCTTATCTTATTTTTCAAATACATTATATTCAATAATTCATAAATAAATGACGTACTTAAATAATGAATACTTTACCCTTTTATTACTAATATTTTAAACTAAACAAATTATATCAAACTCAAGAATATGAAAGAGATGAACGTAAATGAAGAAACCCTTCAAGCATTATAAAGTAGCCAGACATTTTTATAAAAGTAGAGCCACGTATGCAAATAATAGAGTTTTTATTGATCAAACATATTTATTAACATATCGAAAAAGATTTAGGAACTAGTTCTCAATAAGTTTGGTATTGGGCCGAACTGAGCTCAGGCCATGTCCAAGCCAAAGCCCAGTTGAAGCCTGATCAATTTGAGTTCAAAGCCTAGTCTGAATATGCTTCAAACAGCATGGAGCTTGAAGCTTGATCGAGCTCGAGCCTGGCCCTTTTTATTTTTAAAAATAATTTTATTTTTATATTTTTAAAATGTATATATAAAGTTTTCTAAATGAATAAGTTGAAACTAAGTTAATTTTTAAAGGAAGTGGACAAAAAAGAATATATATGAAAAATGCAACATTTATTTAATTAGTAAAATAATTTAATGAAAATGATTTTTTAATGAATATATATATATATATATGAAAAATGCAAAATTTATTTAATTAGTAGAATTATTTAATTAAAATTATTATAT
>JANIIA010000008.1:9823302-9835516 GCA_027478495.1 Erythroxylum alaternifolium | reverse complement strand
GGACTTCAATTTGTTATTAAGCTTTGGATATTAATGTGGTGGTCCGCATGATAAACCAACAAAAGTCTACATCAAAGTTAAAACATATGTAATTCCTTGGCAAATGCATATGTTATTTGTGGGAAGGAGCTATCTAATTCTAAGGTGATATGAATATGTAAGAGTTTTGAGAGCTGGAAATATCCAAATTGTTCTAGTCAAGAAAAATAAAGATTATGTAATAGCAAAGTTATGATAAAATTATTAGTCAAACTAATGAGTTTTTAATACATATACAATATATATTAATTGGCCGATATTAAAAATATATCGACTCCTTCGTTCATCAAGTTATATAACTATTCATTATCCACTTACTCATTTTGGCTTCTATACATATGGATAAACAATTTTGTAATATGTTTTATACAAATTTAGATACCAACAAATTCAGTATATATGAAGAGTCCCATTTTATTTCTACAGTTTGAGCCAGTGACTAACTTTATTCTCCATATATAGTTCCTTCCTTCCACTCAAAGATTTGTCCTATTATTAAGACCCGACCATTAGGGCAATGCCTAACTCATCTTACGAATGATATAAGTAAAAAGGATTGAATTCATAATAACTTATGATATGTTTTTGATTATGGTTTGTTTGTCTCATTTACTATCATTTATACGTTTCAAATCTACCTGGATTTAGACGTCAACTTTAGAGAAAAAAGAAGAAAATTGATAGTTGTAGGTTACATAATATTTTAGTGGGTAGTTTAGTATGTGTTTAGTTGTTAAATTGAATGATTAGTGCATGTTTAGGTTAGGATTATGTTATTTAGTTAGATATTTGTGCTTTGAGTGTTTTATGGGTTAGAGCATGTTATTGAGCTTAAATTTTGTGTATTTAAGGTGTGTTGATGTGTTTTTTAGTGTTTCAAATCAAATATCAAAGAACGGAGGAAATTTGGAGGAAGCCTAGAGTAAGGCCCAAGACCACGATGACATAAGGTTGGTAGGTTTGCAGTTATGAATTGATTGTCAAGTCCAATCCCAATATCTTGATTTCGAATTGCAATACATCGTAGACCTATATATATATTTTCTATTAATACACGACCAATTAATGTTTGGATAAAAATTCTTTCCTGTAACATCCCATTCTGTCACCCATTTTTACTAAAAAATTGCAATGTAGAAATAGAAACAACTTCCAGAATGAAAGGGACTAAATAAAAACAAGAGTCATCCATGATCGTAGCCCCATCTGTCACAATCGTGGCCGAGAACAAAATCAAGTGTGGCATTATGGGCCACGATTGTGGCATACGCGACAACAAACACAGATCAACTTTTAAAATGCAACTTTTCAAGGGATATTTCGGAGTTTTGGACTCAAGTAAACCCTAATGTTTGCCCTAAATGGAAAAGACATATAAAGAAAAGAAAGAAGAAAAAAAGAGAGCTCCAGTTTTGTGCCACTTTGAGAAAGATCCAATGGAGAGAAGAAGAAGAGAGAAGGAGGAAAAAGGAAGAAGGAGAAGAAAGGCTACAGTGCTGCTATCTTCCCGTTCCACTTTGACCCTTCCAAGTGACGTTTAATTTCATCTTTATTATTCTTTCTTTTGAATGTATGGATGGATTTAATAGTGATGGATTTGGGATTGATGATGATGTTCTAAACTCTTTTAGGGATTTGTTCTTGAATAAATTATAATGTGATTTCTTTTGATGTTAATACATTGAGTATTGTGATTATTTTTTGTATTTGCATGCTTCGGTAACAAATCGAGAGAGTGAATCAATAGAAAAATGATTAGATTGGGTAATGAGAGTTAAACAATGTAATAGATCATGCAACTAATCAAATCAGTAATTTATACGAAGGGAATCTTATGTGAGGACCTGATAGTCTATTAGAGGGCTTAAAATCTAATTGGATGTGTGGGTTTTTGGTTAATTGAGAGATTGCAAATTCCATAATTCAATTATAATTTAGAGTTTAATGATTATAACTCGAGAGAGAGTAATCTACCCTTTGAAAGTCTAGGACTGATACCATATTAACTTAAAAGTAATCATGTTAACATTTGATGATAGGATAAGTACTGTGGCATCCCACACCCATCCGACACATACCCATACATTCTTCAGACATTGAAGCACATGTCGATGGAAGCGGTGCGCCAACTACATCACTTTCACATAACTCATGGCATCATAAATTAAAACCATAAATATCATAATAATTAAACCCTAAATTGTTCATTTGATTTCATAAACAATATACATTATAGCTTTACAAGTCATCCATATATGTACAATATCAACAACCTACCAGAGTCCACAGATTTATCTACAAAACTTGCTACATACACGAGGAATTATACAAATATTTTAGTCTAAGTCCTTCAATCCAGCTGATCGACCTTTGAGCCATGTCTTCTATCCCAAAAGCAGTACTAGATCTCTTCTAAGCTATCTTAGAAGTTATATCGTCTCTCTCGAACTTGAAAAGTCAATGTTGCAATTTTGGTGAGTTTTGCGAACTCCATGAGTGACCATCCTCGATGGTTCACCCATATCACATAACACATCAATTCAAATAATCACATAGGTCATATAATTCACATTATTTCATTTATCAACATAAAGCATCGCAATACACGTTGTACACAATTTTCACATTTCTCATTCAACATAATTCAATAATGCATTGCAGTCATTCAAAACATATATACATTATGTATATATGCAATGTTCATGAGACTCACATTTGTTCATTTTTTTGTTGTGACTGAGTGCCTTTTTCACTTTCCCGTATCCATTGGAATACCGGGCTCATTAATACTGTCCTTTATCCATTGGAGATACAAGGCTCATTTTATGTATTGAGCCTGAGGATTTTACAATGTTTTGAGCTTTAAGCTCTTTTTCACTGGTGACTCTGGTCACAACTGCCTTTATCTTTCATACATTCATGTAATGGTATGCACCACATGTATTCAATCAATCATGCTTATTCAGTCACATTCACATTCTCTTTCTCATTCACATTTGTCATCAGACCCTGGGTCCACATTCAACATACAAGTTGAGAATCACTTATTTCGTCAAATTTACATACAATAAAAACTTCCAAATATGGTACTCATGTATCAAATGCCTCGAACATTCAAGGTTCGGAATTAGTACATACACGTCACATAATAATTCAATGTAAAATTTAACAAACACACAATCGAACTGAGACCATCTTAAGCTCCTCACAGTTTGCTCCCATTAGCTTATTGCCTTGAAGTCCCGGTAAAGTTTGGAAGCGGTCGCTCAATGTGCTCTTCTATAATATGCAAACATATACATTTACCATTACTACTTTGCATATTCATACGAATCCTCGATCATAAGCACATGCATATGTCATGTATAATGCATGTTCAATAACAAATTCTCAGTTATACTTCCCTAATACACATCTAAAAGAAAATCAACTAACAACACCTTTTAATCATTCTTTAATCTCTAATACTCTGTACTGAATTTAATCACCTCATTAAACATCAACTACTTTCATTCAAGCTCCCATTTAAGCCTAAATACCTTATATGGGAACACCATAGCATTACTTGGTTCATACTTTACATAAAAGAGAACTCTTTTTCTCTATAGGTCTGGCCCACGATCGTAGGGGAAAGGCCACAATTGTGACAGAAACGTATTATGTCAGGTCACAATTGTAGGGTGAGGGCCACGATCATGCCTAGCCTTTTCTTCCTTCTTTTTTGCACAAATTCAACATATCTCCTCACATCCATTTCACACCAAAATTTCCCGAATTCACCTCTTCTAATATGACCTCATTTTGTACTAATTCAATTACCATATTGATTACATTAACTCTATAAAATTCAACTCGTTTGATTCATCATTTTCAACTTAATTTCATCATTCATGAAATCCTAACTCTTTCCATGGCATATCTCATTCATAATGCATCAAACAATTTATTCATTATGTTATGTCCTCATTTAACACTATAAACATTTCAAATTTAGATGCATTGACATCAAACATCCTTTTCTTTAAAGTATAACATTAAGATCAATCAAAACTTATCACACATTTAACCAACCTTTCCAACATCAAAATTATGTTCCTCAACCATTTCATAATCAAAACATTTCCATAAAAAATCACTACCCATGATCGTGGTGTCCCCTGCCACGATCATGACAGAAACTAATCTCCCATTTTTCCTACAGTTTTTCAGTTTTTCTTAGGATATATTTTTAGGTCAATTTTGTATGACCATTATGATATAGAAAATGAGGTATTTAGATAACACAATCTTCTAAACAAATGTTCATCTATGTCGTTAGTTTCTATTGACAACAAATCCATGCAGTTTGGTACAGTATTCTGCAAGTTATTCCCAAACTACTACAAACTATTCTCATACCATGATAGCAAACAGTTCTCAACTTCAAGCCAAATTTCAAGATCTTTAAGGATAGAATGCAAATTTACTTCCTTCATGAAAATTGTAGCCATATGTCTCTAATTTAATATAAATTAAAAATAATCCCATTTGGATATTAACAGATCAAGATATGGCCAAAATACAGATGAATGTTTAGTGAAAGCACTCCATCTAACATATTCCATCACACATTTAACTTCATTTTCAACTCTACTTTATCTCCAAACTATCATCCTACTTCTTCTCATTTCAAGACAATACACTAGCCTTTTATTTTCCTTTAAACTCATGAATTATCATTCATCTTAATACAAAATAAGACATAACTCTATTTATCCCCTCATCCACACACACATCATCATACTTCAAACTTCCTTGTTTATACTCATTCATCTCTTAATTCATTATCATAATTGATTCATTTACCAAACAATTCATGAATAACATTAACTCACTATAATTTATAGCATGATCTTTTTATTACTACACTACACCTACGTTAAAACACATATATAAAAACTTATGATCAATCATCAAATTTCTCATCATACATGTTCCATTTAACAATACCCATGAAGATTAAAGCATAACTTACTTGTTCAGCTTCAAAATCTTCAAACTCTTCAAGATCTCAGTTAACCCTAGCTCTCTATACAACCCACGTATATCATCCTTTAAGGTGGTAGGGTTGGATCTTTAGTGAGAAATGAAAGAGAGAGCAAAATGAGAGTAGTAAGTGAAAGATGGGAGGGCTAGGTTTAACGTAAATGGAGATTGGTGAGAAAAATTTATGAAGAAGGAGAAGAAAGCCACAAAAAGGAACAAGAAAGCAAAATACAAACAATTAAATGTTCTTGAAGATGTGGCTTGGCAAGTGACACTTATCACTTGCCACATGTCCAATCCCTATAGGATTAAACTAGGTTCTCTCATTTAACTAGTCCAATCAAATCCAATTTCTACTCCAATTGTCTCCAAATTTCAATGACATACGTCATTAAATCCATATTTCATTTATAAAAATTTCCACTACCATTTGATTCTTAATTATGCTTCCATTTATCAATTGTCTTGCCACTTAGCATTTTTCCTAGTTCAAAATTTACCCAAAAATTCAAAAGTTTTTTAAATTTTGCCAAAATTTCTAAATCAATACCTATACACACCAATTCAATTTTCAGTACATAAGAACCACAATTCATATAAAAATAACATTTATAAATCAATTATACCCAAAAATTGCCAATGAATGCATGTACAATCATTTTAATGTGCAAACATTAGTATTCACATGTGTGTGTAAGTCATATTATGCACGAACATGAAATGCACTTTCTAACTTCTCATTAATCTCTCATATACCATATTTCAGGGTCTTAAACCTTAATGTGGGGGTAACGGGATGTTACAAGACCCCCTTCTCATAATCGGTTAATCTTCGTCATGTGATTTTTGATTGTTCATTGGTGGTGCTCAATTTGATTTCTTGTATGTTAATTTTATAATTTAATTTTCAATCAATCCATATTCATGAATGTACTTTTTTTTTAGTTTTTATTTTCTTTCTAATAATCCTTTTAGGCCTTCGATAACTTAGAATTAGATTAGTTCACCAACTCCTTGTGAGATTGACACCTTTAATATTAAAAGTTTACGATCCATATACTTGCAAATATTGGGGGTTTTCTTAGAAGTAAAACTTACTTAATAATTTTTTGTCACCATTACGGGGAGTTAGTAGGATTAGTTTAATTCTTTTAGTCTAAAGAGTTTTCGCCACTCATATGTTTGTGCAATTGCATGACACAAGAGTTACTAGGAGTTTGAGTCTAATAGCCGAAACGCTAGAGCTTGATATCACTTGGTTAGAGCAAATGATCCAAAGAGCTAGATGTAAAGAAGAATAGAATACTGAAGCGATTATGGTTGAAGAATTTCATCAAGAGTTTCGACAAGGAGGAAACCAAGGGAACCAACCGCAGACCACTCATAGATTTCATGAGACCAGGATTTAATGCGACCAATCAAGGTGTCGCTAGATCACCTGTTCAAGCACCTTCATTCGAAATAAAGCCAACATTAATAAACATGTTGCAAAAAAATGTGCAATTCTACGGACTAACCAATGAGGATCCTAAAGGGCATATAGTAAATTTCTTAGAAATATGTGATACCTTCCGATATCATGGAATGTTAGAAGATGTAGTTAGGATGAGGCATTTCCCTTTTACATTAAAGGATAAAGCAAAGACATGGTATCATTCACTCAGTCTTGTAAATGTCACAACTTGGGAGCAATTGGTACGTGCATTCTTATACAAGTACTTCATCCTCACGAAGACTACCAAAATCATCAAGGAAATCACAAACTTTTAGGAGAGTGATGGGGAGTCACTTTATGAAGTTTAGGAAAGGTAAAAGGATTTACAAAGGAGGTGCCCTCACTACAACCTACCTAATGAGTTCTTGTTGCAAACTTTTTATAATGGAGTGAACCCACCTACCTGAGGCGCTATTGATGCAGCATCAGGAGGATCATTGATGAGGAAGATGATGGACAAAGCATAAGAGTTGTTAGAAGAAATGGCTAGTAATAATTGTCTTTAGAAAATAGATAGGAGTAGACAACCTATAGCCCTTTGGAAGAAAAAGGGGGCTTTAGTTGTCATCCCAATCACAAAAATGCAAGCTAAGATTGACAACTTGACTCGATAGCTAAAAAATATGAAGGCTTCTTCCTCAACTTCTGTAAAAGTTGTTTAGTAAAAATACGAGTAGTGTGGGTAAATAAACCACGACACCATTGATTGTTTCCTAATGAAGCATCATGAACCAAAACAAGTGAATTATATGGGAGTACAATACGGTCAAGGAAGTACTCAAATATCTATAACCCTAGGTGGAAGAATCACCCAAACTTCTTTTGGTCAAATAATGCATGAAGTCAATTTCAAACTTAATGACCACCTGGTTTCCCATAGGAGAAACCAAATTCAATGGACTCTAAGTTAGATAATATTTTGGAAAAGGTTGGGGGCATGGAAGATGCCTACAAAAGGCTAGAAGGAAATGTTGAACAATTGACAAAGAATCATGCCTCATCTATACATAATTTAGAAGTCCAAATGATCCAAATGCATTGTCGACACGAAGTGTTGGAACCCTCCTTAGTAACACTGAGACAAATCCAAAGTAAAGAATAATGGTGATCACCCAAGCTGTTGAAGATATGTCCGATCAAGTTAAGGATGATGGAGAAGAAGGAAGGCAAAATACCAACGAAGGTTCCCTGTAGGTTAAATATAACCTAATTGAAATTAAAAGATATCAGCCTCTGATTCCATACCTTATTCATGCAATGAGGAAATTCAAGGAAGCTAAATTGAATGAAGTTCTAAATATAATGGAGCAAATAAAAGTGCGACTCACTCAGATTGAATCTATAAAAGGGAAGTTGGAGAATGAATTGCTAAGCACAAAGAACCCCAGTGAAGTGATAGCACTACCCCAAAAGTAAGATGATCTGGGAGATTTCTACATCCCATACATTATTGGTAGTGTTAGAATAGATAAGACATTTGTAGATCTAGGAGCCAGCATAAGTACAACGCCTTGTACATTGTATAAGAGGATGGAGTTAGGAGACATAACGCCCACTCATATGTATGTTCAAACATTGCCAGGTAGTACGTCATAAGGCTTTGTCAAAATAAAACTAGACCTACTACTAATATTGTGGTGGTAAGTCTAGGTCGATCCTCCATATAGTGTTCAATTAGCTTTTGTAATGAAAATAAATGGTGTTTAGGTTTAGGCGGTTTCAATTTTAAAAGAAGAAAATAAACTAACAAAAGCAAATTGAAGAAAACATGTGAAAAATGATGAACGTGATGAATTCATTAGGGACCTAGATCTTTGGTTCTATCTCGACCTACACCTTAATTAAACATATTTCATTGATTTGTTGTCCTTTTGCCTCTCCTGGGCGACTATTAATCGTGGGTTAACGATAAACTCTCCTAACTCTAGTTTTCCTTTAGGTTGTGTTTAATCAAGATATGATCGTTAATTAAACCTAGCCATCAAATAACCTAGGATACAATCTCTAGATTCAGTTAGGAAGCCGCATTACGAATTATAAAAATCGATTAATCAAGGCAACAACCACATACGATGGAGTCATTTAACCTAGGTTATGTTATCCCTAATGATTACGAATCATTAGTTGCTACAAATGAATTTCAACATAACAATTACAAATTATATTGAAATTCTACCAATGGGTTTGTAATAAAATGATCCAATGAAAGCATTCAAATCATCTTTTCATAATACCCAAACAATAGACATAAGAAGACACAATCAATTCCTAAAGAGAGAAAGAAACAACAAATATAGGGAAGGAATGGTTAACAGGGTCGTCGACATCAATGTCACCTCCAAACCGACATCAAGAAGTTACCCCTCCATGGGTCTTCATGGTGGAGAGCTTTGGTTGCTCTCTTCATTCTCTCATAAAGCTCCCAAAGTTTTCCCAGTCAAAAACATTCCTATTTTTTCATGTCTCATTACTGTCACCATCTGGATGCTTCTTTAAACAAAAACACCCAAAACCTTTCATAAAATAAACCCTGACCATCACTTGTTGCTTTTATTAAAAACCTAGGGTTAAGATAGTGAGGTTTCCCTCTCACCAGTGTGAGAGTTACTACATTCTTTCTTTTATTTATGCTGGCATTTAGTTCTTCTGATTTGATCATTGATAGGTGTAATTTGCATCATATTTTAGGGTTTAATTTGTTGCGTATTAAGTGTTAATTTGAGTGTTTAGTGTGTGTTTAGGTTAGAATTGTGTTAATTTATGTGTTTAAGTGTTTTTTTATGGGTTAATATAAGTCTTTGAGCTCAAGTGTCATGTTTTTGAGATATCTTGATGTGTTTGTTAGTGTTTCAGGGTCAATGGTGAAGAACGGAGAAGTTTTGGAGAGTTTCGGGCCAAAACCACGATCCACGATCGTGGCACAATAAGCCACAATCATGAAAGAAAGATGTGAGCCACAAGGATCAAGGCCACGATCGTGACAGAAAGATGTAAGCCACTAAGATTCGAGCTATAATCATGATCATGAGAGAGAGGCCAGAACCAGGCTACGATAGTGACAATTTGGTCACGATCATGAAAAAGAGAGTTACCACGATGTTGGGTTGCATCGGGCAGACATGAAAATTAGTGAAAACATCAAATTTTGAGAAAATTTTTAGACCGTTTCGACCCCGAATGAAACCTAGGGCTACCAAGGTATTTAATGAACATTAAAGAATAAAAGAGAGAGATTTTTGCATTAGCCAAATTCTAAAAACCTTAGAGAGCTTATCAAGTAATTTGAGGAAGGAATAGAAGAAAGAGAAACACGGAGAAGAAGCCTATGTAAAGTACTTCTCATAATAGGAGCTTTCCTACTATTGTTGCCTATAGTAATCCATTCCACTCGTATTTTCTAGTTTTATTTTAATTTTATTGATATATAGAATTGGGATAATCATTGAGAATAGGTTTTGTTGAACATTGATTTATGTCTATACTCACCTTCAGGATTTTTATCTTTGAGATTAATAAAGTTTGATTTATTATGTTTTTATTAAGTTATTGTGATTCAATTTCTATTTTTAATAATTCAGTAATAAACTGAGAGGGTGAATCGAGTGAAAATCATCAAATTGGGCTAATGAGAGTTAGGTAGTTTGATAGATTAAGAATTAAATTAAACTAGTAAAATTATGTAACGAGAGATCGAGCATAGATTTTTGGTAGTTTATTGGAGAATTTTAGAACTAATTTAGGTTTTGGGTTAATTAGGAATCGAGAGATTACAATTTCATAATCTAAATTAGGGTTTATAAATTAAGGTTAAAGAATATAACTCGAGAGAGAGTAATCCAAAGGACCATCTAGATCTAGTAATTTAGTGATTCCATAATCAATTAGGTTTTCATTAAGGTCAGATTAAAACCCCTTTCTCTCAATTGGTAGTTCCTAGGTTGATTTTTGATCGAGTTGTGCAAATTGCTATCTTGTTTATAAATTCTGGATTTAATTCTTGAGATTGATTGTTGAGTGATTAATTTTTTGCCTAGTTGTTTATTTCAGTTATTTATTAATTTGAGTTAAGCCTTAGATTTTAGGATTAAATTACCCCTCCTCATGGGATCGATACCTTAGGTACTATGCAAATGACCCATGCGCTTGAAGTATTATTGAGGTTAAAAATATTAAAAGTTATCATACAGAAATTGTCGATTAATCATTTTGGTCCTCTTTGCTTTCACTCTACACTGCCTTTTTGCTCCTTTTCTTTCCACCTTTGCTTTATACCTTAAACACTTGGCAGTTGGCTTACATTTGCAAAATACTACACAACCATAACGCATGTCTCACGTCTGTGCAATAATTCCAGCAGGCATACTTTACCCTCCATTCTTTCATGCAATATTTACTTTAAATGCAGCTGTCCACCAAGATCTTTTAGCAGCTGACATGTGACGCTTCCAAAATTCTTAAATAATAATTTACCAAACAGTTCCTAAAACATATCATTAATTATCAAATTCCTCATTAGTTCCAAAAGAGATGATTGTTTGCCAGATACAAAAATATTCTACATAACATAATTACTAGAGCAGTCACATTTCAAAAAAATACAATCTAAAAGCTTTACACAAGTAATCTGTTGGCCCTACCTAAAATCCACTTGGTCTGTCTTGTACTTTGGGGTTATCAATAATCACTCGATCTCTTAGAAAAAATAAAATAAGAAGGGGTGAGCTGCTAACTTAATAAAGATAACTGACCTTGCCCTTAAAACTACGTAATTCAATAATTAATTATAACACTTAGTCAGTTAATTAAATCAAACACATAATATGTATATACGCAACAGTCCTCAGTCTAATCCAAATAGTTAACAAACATCTCAAAAATTTTTCCAAATTATGATTAATATAAATATTGATTTCAATTTCCATTTATGCTTTATTCTAATATTTAACTGAATTTCCTAAGCCTAACTTAACCTAGTAGGCGTACATCTAACGGTCTGTCGGCTCATCTCATTATAATCTTTCATCGGTGGAAATGTAATTAAATGTATAAATATCGACATAGGTACCTTAATTTCTCAATCTTCACTCCAGTACTACTCCAGTACCTAGCCATCAACACAGGATATCCCCTGGACTTAGGATATCCCGATATCACTCCGGTGCCTAATCATCGACATAGGACATCCTCGAGACTCAAGATGCCCCGGTATCTGCTCCACGGACAGATACCTAGCTACCACTCACTCATATCAACTCATCATATCCATCTAAGACCATCGAATGTAGCCTATCTTAGGCAAGCTATTGATTTTTGATTTTCACCAATTATTCACAATTTATTATCCATCAATCTCTACTTAATTAGCATATTTCCTGTTAATTTAACAAGCAATACATCTAATAAAATGTCACAAAATATAACAGAGAAACACCTTATACCACATTAATTATTTGATAATTAAAGTAAATATAGTTCACGTATGTAATTATTGTTAGAGTAGTGCTCTCAAGGCAATCACTTTTAGCACTTTTGTACAAGGTTTATTTTGATTAATAAAGAGAAAGGCATTTTTTCATTGATTTGATATTCGTTTATATATGAATTGATATTGATCCTAAATCGAATTAATGAAGTCCATGATACAAAACATAGCAT
>JANIIA010000008.1:9785896-9805307 GCA_027478495.1 Erythroxylum alaternifolium | reverse complement strand
ATTAAATGTTAAATTCGATAAATTAAAACTTCACATTAAACATTTTATCAAAATTACATATTCAAATTCTCAAATTATCACAAAAATTACAAAAAATATTTCAAATATCATAAAAGGCATTTTATCAAACACTTCATACACATTATATATAATCTCAATATAACCAAACATTCACGTTTAACAATAAAAACATGTTTTTTTTGTAGAAATAATACACTTATAAGAGAGTTTATCTCAAACAACGCACGATGAGTAAGACAATAATCAAAAAACGATTGGAAAACGTGAGAGGAGTCGAAAAACTCTGGACCGAATGGTTTATGAGGAGAGAAGAGAAATAAAGGCGAGAGGGGAGGGGAGGGGGTCGGCGCCTGACTTATAGTCGATGGATTACTGATAGAATATAACATTCCATCGATAATCTAGGTTTTCAGACGACGCAACTGTCGACAGTTACCGACGGACAAACCTATTTCGTCTGTAAAAGAGTGGCAATTTAATACGGTGGAAACTCAAATACCGACGAAACAATAATTTCATCGGTAATCTAGGTTTTCCTGCCGACAATTACCAACGGACACACAACATTTTGTCAGTAAAAGAGCGGCAATTTAACCCGGTGGAAACTCAAATACCGACGGAATAATAATTTCATCGGTAATCTAGGTTTCCCTGGAAACAGTTACCAACGGACACAAAACATTCCATCGGTATACTAGGGTTATCTCAACGAATCATGGAAGAAGATGCTAACAATTACTGACGGAAACTTTATTCTGTTGGTGATTAACGCTTATCATCTCGTCTTCAACGAAACGACAATGTATGTTAACAATTTGCCGACGGAAAGAGTTATCTGTCAGTAAATAAGTTACCAGATATTGCGACGGAATAAGGTTCTGTCGGTAAATGAAAGCTTTATACTAATGGTAAGTTAACCATCGATAAAGCGGCAAAGTAATTAAATTGAGGGAACGGTTCCCGCATTTTTTCCCGACGCTATGAGTTTTGGCGTCGCTATATACCATCGAAGAATTTACGCGAACGTTTTCCCTACGGTATTGCCGTCGGATGTATTTTTTGTCGCTAAATCACCGTATTTTCTGACAGAATATTTACCTTTCGTTGGGAAGTAGTGGCGGAATGATTTCCGTCAGAAATATTTTGACGCTATTACCTGATTTTCTTGTAGTGATGTAAACATCTTACATTTCATGTTTTTGTTTTTCTATATCTATATGCATGAGTAGATCTGGCTTTTGAGGTTGTATTTTATTTCCGCTACATATATTTAATATATATTATCTATGAGATGCATGATCGGAACCTAACAGTATATAAGATATCGATCCCTCGAGGAGTTGGTGAACAAATCTAATTCTAATTTATCTAAAGCCTTAAAGGATTATTAAAAAGAAGTAAAAAATTAGCAGAGAAGTAAATTCATTAATATGGATTGATTGGAAATTAAATTGTAAAATTAATGCAAAGAAATCAAAACTAAGCACCACTAATGAACAATTAAAAAATCACACAAGGAAGATTAGTTGAATATGAGAAGGGGGATTTATCCTATCATCAAATGCTAACATGATTCCTTTTGAGTCAATACGGTATCGGTCCTACACTTTTGAAGGGATTACTCTCTCCTAAGTTATAATCATTAAACCCTAAATCATAACCCCTAAATGAATTATGGAATTTTCAATCTCTCAATTAACAAAAAAACATCTCGATTTGTTATCAAAGCATGCAAATACAAATGATCACAATTCCCAATGTATTAACATAAAAAATCACATTAACATTGATTCAAGGACAAATCCCTAAGGGAGCTTAAAGCATCATCATCAAACCTAAATTCATCACCATCAAATCCTCTCATACATTCAAAATAAAGAATAACAAAGATGAAATGAAATGTCACTTAGAAGGGTCAGGATGGATTGAAAAGGCATTAGCAATAGTAGCCCTTCTTCTTCCCTCTTCCTTTCTCCTCCTTCTCTCTTCTTTTCCTCTTCCTTGGATCATTCCCAATGTAGCAAAATAGAGGCATAAATATTTAGGGTTCTCTTCCCTCTCTATAGCCTTTTCTATTTAGGGTAAAAACTAGGTTTTACACAGGCCTAAAAAAGTCCGAAATAACAAAGTTGAGCTTTAGAAGGTGGTCTGCATCTGCTATTGCGTAGCCCACGATCGTGGCCTATAGTGCCATGATTGTGGACTTAAACTTGCTCTCTATCATGATCGTGGCCTTTCATTATTGCTTCGGCCATGATCGTGGCCTAGGATTCACCATTGGGCTTTCTTTAAATCTCCTCCATTCTTCAATATCTACTACCAAACACTAATAAATACATAGAAATACCTTAAATATACAAAATTAAAGCTCAATAACATGCTCTAACCCACATAACATTCAAAACACAAATATCCAACCAACTAACACAATATGCGTGAATCAATTAATTAACAACTAAAACACACTAAAATGCTTATTAAAATATCATGCAACCTACATTTATCATTTAGCATAAGCATCAATAGCCATATATATTCTAGCATAGTTGACCCTTTTTTTTTCAATATTGGCCTAATCAAAACACAATAGTCACCCAATTGAGCTAGCAAGATAGCTCAATACTTTTATGGTCTAATAATTAAGAGGTTTATCATGTAAGCAAGGCCACACAAGTTTGTTAGTTTGTCTAATTTCTTTAAATTTAACACTTGCACTTATTGCTTTTATGAGAAATGATTTATTGTGAATGTTCCAGGGATTAGATTTTATAAATGTATCCACTCCTCTAAAGAGTTAATTTCAAAAAGAAAATATCTTAATTGTTCACCATGATATGAAGAAGTCCAAAGCTCTTCTAAGTAGCCCATGTTTTTATTATAGGAAAAGGAACTCTTTTATCAAAAAAGCAATCAACAAAAGTGAATTTCCATTTCTAAGCTCCCACGTGTAGAATGAAGATGGGGGTAGAGACTATTAGGTGGTCTGAAGTAGTGTCAGGGGGAAAATAAGAGAGCTTATCTTCTGTATTCAAATTACCGACAACTTGAACCCACAAAGGCTTGGAATGAAAACTGTTGGAAGGGATAGAGTTGTTGGAAGCAAGAAGATAAGTGAGAGTTGGAGGAGAATGAAACTTTTGCAGAGACAAGAAGATTTCAATTTTAGACATAGTGTTTTATCAGTTTGTTAAAGGAAGGACTTGCTATGTAAAAGGCCTCTAGAGGCAAAATTTAACAGGAATGCTACTGTGAAGGAGGAGTATAGAGATTGTGTGATTGAAGAGAAGGATGAAGAAGGATACAGATTGAATAAGAAGGAGACACACTTGACAAAAGAGGGATAGGAACATTAGGATTCAACTTAGAAAGCATATAATGAAAGCCTCCATTTGAGCTTAAGAGTGAGGGTGTATGAGTAGGTAGAAAAGGAGAAGAAGGAGATCAAGTTCCAAAAGCAGTACCATGACACTAGTAATTGAGGCATAGAAGAAGCTTTATGCCATTATATTTCTGTTTGATGTTTGGTAAATTAAAAACTATATTTCCATTGAAAATTCGATGCCTTGTTTGCATGGCCTAGAGTAATTTTGCAGTCTTTTATTAAACCATGTGTCCAATTATCTATGCCTTTATTGTGTACATTGGGGACAATGTACAATTTTAAATATAAGGAAGCGATTTTTAAAGCTTTTTGTAATTTTTTATCAATTCTTATTAATTAATATCCCTATTTAGTTAAAACTTGTCCAAACTACCTTAAATTACTTAATTGAATTAGTATGCAGAAGGATGAAAGTTAAAATAAACTTTTTTATAAGTCATATTTTTAGTAATCACTGAGATAATTTATTTGAGTGAAAATTGCATATTGTTTATACACATGAAGCATGGTTGTGATCTTTGAGCCTAAGAGCAAATACATTACTATTTTAAGCTCTTCTATTCTTTAATGTGTGTTATTACACATAGTTGGATGATTGTAGAACTTGTTTTTATTATCCTTATTTAGACCGTATTATTAAATTAGAAGCATTGAAATGATAAATGCATTTGGATTAAACCTTATGTTTCAGCCTATTTTCTTAATTATTATCCTACCATATTTTATCCCTTGGGAGTAACCACTTTTGAGACTTAACCTTTTCATTGATTATAACCATATTAATAGCCTTTACCTTATTTTTCATGAAAGCTATTTCATTATTTTCAAACCATAAAATATTTACATTTACTTAATTGCTTGAAACATGAATTATATTGAAGAATTTAAAAAAGAAGTTCCAATATTTCTTTTGACTGTTGGTACATGGCGAATGCTCAACAAAATAAAAAAATAACGTATATTTCAAGCATCAAATATATAGATTTCATATCGTACCATTCAAAAGGTATTATACTGACCAGAAAACGGTATAAATCAATTTCTTTAGTACTAGCTATCGATACCAACTAGTACTAAATTTTTGTCTCGAACTAGTTAGTGCCAGTTGTTATTTGAAATATCAGTAAATACTTTAAACTTTTAAATCTCTAGGGACTAAATAGCAAAAAGAATTAAACAAAAACAAAATAAACCCATGTATGCAGATGGCAAACTAGACCACCCATTTTCATCTCTCTTGCCTCTCTACCCATTGTCAAGTTTTCATTATTCATTCTCCCTCCCTCCAACATTCACTGTAGTCAACCATCCACTGCTACTACTCCACCACCCAGCCACTGCCATCACACCATGCTATGCTTCACCATCAGACCTACCCAATGTTGCACGCTGGCCTCAACCTCTAGTCAAACCACCTGCCCAAGCTTGGTTTCTCCACCCATTCGCAACTGTCTACACGACTCTAACATTGCCATTTATTGCTGCTACAATCTACAACCGCCTTGCTGCTCACCTAAAAAATGAAAAGATTGCATAAATCAAGATTTCCATTTTTCATATCTGGACCCGACCTGACCTGACCTAACCTAAATTGCAATTTGTAATTTTTTGTGTGCTTTGAATTGCTTGTTTCTGGTTTGAATTGCAATTACATCGTGTTTTATTTAGGTCATGTGTGTTTTATGAATGGTTTATAAAATATGCCATAGAAAATTTGGGTTTGAAAGTTGAAATTGTTAGTGTGAGTTGTTCAATTTCAACGTAATTTAGGCATTATGAATTTATAAAGAAATGAGATCAAAATAATATTGTGTATGAATCATGGAATAACATTTAAGTATTGTGAATTTTTGATTTAAGAATTGTGTATAATTCAAGAATATGTCATAATATTTGTTATTTTAACAATCATAAAAATGAGATCAAAATTAATGCATTAAGTTGTTAATTTGTTAATCAATTTATATGAAACATACAATTTACTAATTATTGCTTGTATATAAAAAATATTTAACATATGATTAATCATTTAAATATAAGATATAATATAGATAATTAAATCATTTAATATATGTGATTAAGTTCAGAAAATTAAACGTTTGCATTTTTATATTGTTTATTATTGTCAAGAAATAAAATTACAAATATTAGTATTATCTTATGTGTAGAAAATACACATTTATCATCTTATCTTATGGTTAGTTAAATACATAGTAGAAAATAGAATGTGAATTTATTAATTTAATTTTGACACATGTATTCATTTATTTTTACAAATAAATTGAAGGAAGTTCAAGTACTTCTAATAATTCAACCACTTCATGAAGGTGTTGGATTGGTTCCCAAAATGAAGAATCATAACATTTTTTTTCTGTATCAAGCATTTAAAACGTGGAGGAATCATCATATTAAAGAAGTATTTAGTTGGAGTCTAAGTTGGTGTGAAGCCTTGTAAAAAAGTTACTCATGATGTGAAATGGAAAATGAAGACTTTTCTTGAAGAGTATCAGTATGAGAAAGATAGAAGGCAAAGATTGAATTACAAAATTAGTAGTGGGAGTTCATTTGTTGGTGTTCAGGATGATAGTGGGAATGTTGAAGGTGGTAGTATTCCTGGCCAATAAGAAGGGAATGTTGCACTTGATGTTAGGAAAAGAAGAAGACAACTGTCTAACTTTTTTGCATTATAAACAACTACTGGAGTTTAGCCTTGAATACATAGTGCCTTACGATCTAGAGAAGCAACTCATAATGTGGATAAGGCAATAGCTAAATGTTGGTATGATTCAGGTATAACATTCAATACTTCCCAGTCATATTATTATTGGTCTACAGTAGATTCTATTTCCTCTTACAACCCAAGAGATGACATGTGCTTAATTGATTGTATAATTATTCCTTAACATTTAGTGATTAATGATATGAAATTGCTTAAGATACTCACTTTGACTTATATGTGATTTTAGGCATAATTCAAAAGTGAAGGAGTTAAAGTGAGTCGAAAGCACTATATTTGGGTTGTTTTTTCAAAGAATCACACTCAGTTGTCTTTATGGAGCAAGAAGAAGAAGATTAGAGCAAGAATAATGCAAGAAGAAGATAAGAAAATGAAGAAAATGTCAAAGAGTTTTGACCGCCATGTTGGAATGAATGCACAGCCGTGAGCAATGGGACTGCATGGGCGTGAGTTATTTCTCATGACCATTCAAGGTGACCAATTGCCATTCCATTGTGTGTGACATAAGTGGAAGCAAAGAACGGGAGGTTGAAGCAAGAATGTGAATTTCATAGGACTGCATGGTGTCTCATCCACACCCACACTAGCTGTCTCATTCCAATAC
Source organism: Erythroxylum alaternifolium (assembly GCA_027478495.1). Taxonomy (NCBI): domain Eukaryota; kingdom Viridiplantae; phylum Streptophyta; class Magnoliopsida; order Malpighiales; family Erythroxylaceae; genus Erythroxylum; species Erythroxylum alaternifolium. The sequence goes on along the minus strand of JANIIA010000008.1, from coordinate 9,798,563 downwards.
TAGTTATCCATTTATCACATTTTGAACTAGCTCTTTAAGGTATAAAGAATGTGAGGGCAGCTAAAAAAAGACACCTATCCATTCCAATTAAAAACCTATCATTTGGATGAAATGGAGGGTGTGTGATATGCTACTAAAGGAGGGATCAGGGACACCTGTACATTTTGCCTTAAAACTTAGCTGCATAATATTTTGTTGAGGGAACAACATAGCTTTTGAGAAAAGGAGGAGAAAGTGTAAGTTGTAGTTGAGAGCAAAAAGATAGTGGAGAACCGAAAGGGGTGAGAGGGTTATAATAAAAGAGAGTGAATAAAAAAAAACAGCGCTCTTTACCAAGTCCTCTTCAGTTTTTCGAGCGTGGTGGTCGGCTAGATGAAAGATTAGAGGGTTTTCAACTGGGAGAAAAATAGAGAGGGAGCTTCAAGAGAGATAGGAAAAAGGGGCAAACCCCTTAACCTTGAGAGATCCATAGAAGGGCAGCTTCCTAATATCGATTCAATGGGATATCGACGTCGACCACCCGGTTAAGCACTCTTTCTTTGTATTTTTTATTTTCTTTCTCTCTTTATAAATTGATTATGTTATCCTAAGTGTATGGATTTGGGTATTGTGAAAAGATGATTTGAATGTGTTCATTAGATCGTTTTATTACAAACCCATTGCTAGAATATTCAGTATAATTCGTAATCGTTATGATGAATTTCATTTGTAGCAAATAATGGTTTATAATCATTAGGGATAACATAACCTATGATAAATAATTTGAGCTTGTGTGATTGTTGCTTAGATTGGTCTATTTTTCTCATTCATAAGCTGGCTATCTGATTAAACTTAGAGAGTGTCTCCTAAGTTATTCGATAGCTAGGATTAATTAACGAGCTCTTCTTATTTAACTATGACCTAAGGAAAAATCAAGATTAACAGAGCTTGTTGTTAACCTACGAACAATAGTTCAAAGAGAGATGTGAAGATAATAATTCAATGAAATATAATTAATAGGGTGTAGGCCGAGATTGAACTAAAGAACCAGACCCCTAATGAATTCATCACTTTTATCATTTTTGCCTTGTTTTCTTTAATTTGCTTTTGTTAGTTTAGCTTCATTTTATTTTCTTGTTTGATAAACTAACCAAACCCCTCATAACCTAAACACTGTTTAATTTCATTTCAAAAGCTTTACACACACTCTCTGTGGGATCGACTTAGACTCACCACTACTATAGTAGTAGGACTAGTTTATTTTGTGTAGTGTTATGATGCGCTACCAGGAGAAAAAGCTCCTTCAATTTTTTAGTAGATTTATTTATTTATGAAATTTATTTATATGAAAGAAAAATGGCTTGTGCTACTTTTGGGTGTTCAATCATGTGTGATAGTCCTATAAATAGAAAAAAATAAGCCTATTATTAACTTTTTTGGTTTATTCTATAAAGGGAAAATGTTTTTTATCTCGATTGATGCATCTAGCCATGTTAGGAATGTTGATACTTTATTTGAAATATTTGATGAAGTTATGAATGAAGATGTGCCAAAAAATATTGTTCAGTTAATTATTGACAATAATTTTGCTTATAAATCGGCTGGAAGAAGATTGTAAACTAAGTATAATTCTTTTTATTGGACTTTTTATACTGCACATTACATTGACTTGATGTTGGAAAATATAGGGGATGGTAGGTACTTTCCTATTATTGATGAGACTATGCAAAAAGCAAAAAAGATGACCAAGTTCATCTACAATTATACATAGGTTTTAAACTTAACAAGAAAGGATTTCGCCAATGTTAGGAATTTGTTTCATCTTGCTATTGCAAGATTTGTAACAAATTTCTTATCACTTTAGTGTTTTATTATAACAAAGAAAGAGTTCAAGCAAATATTTACAAGTGATAAGCGAGTTACATCTCTGCATGCTAGTTCTAATGCTTGATTGGAGGTTTCTAACATTATTCTTGAAGATAATGGATTTTGGTCTTAGTGTCAATTTTTCATCCAAGTTTGTGAGCCTTTGGTGAGGGTACTTCGTCTGGCTTATAGTGATGAGAAGGCAACAATAAGTTATTTTTATGATGCCATAGAGAGAGTGAAGGAAGCAATCACGGTCAATCTAAAAAATTGGCCTTCTTTTTACACACCTTATCTTTCTGGCATCAATGAGTGATGAGAAAGGAAATTTTTCTCTCCGTTATCTATAGCTAGGGAATTTTTAAATCGTAGTGTCTATTTTAGACCATAATTTATAAAGAAAGCTGAAGTTAACAGGAAAATGCTATTAACTATTACAATAGTTCTTGCCCATGAAATGATGTAAGATCTCTTGAGCTCACAACTAGAGATTTATAAGGATGCTTTTGGTAATTTGGGAATGCCAGTTACTATTCATAAAAGAGACAAACTTAATTCAAGTATATATTTTTTTCACTTTTGTTACTTGCTGAAAATTAATCATCACTTTATTTTATTTATAATGATACTTTATTGTCTTACAGTTATTTGGTAGGACCAATTCGGAGGTGGTGTTCTAGAATTTTAGTAGTTTGCAATTCGAATTCTAAGTTAATGTATAAGTGCAATAGGGTGTGAAAGGAATTAGAACACATTTGAATTCATCCATTCTAAGAAAAGGACTAGATTTGAGAACAAAATATTGAATGTATTGGTCTTTGTTTGATACAATTCAAGGCTTTGGAAAATGTATGTTATTATCATTATTAAGTTAGGTATAATTTCTTATCAATTTTTAATAATTTAATTTTATTGTTTAATAGGACTCTTGATATAACAAGTAGTTTTATATATCCAATTTGCATTGATAATATTGATCTTTGAGCAGGTATTTAATTAATTGTAATTGTTATTTATTATTCTTTTTATTTGATATTTTGATGTAATTATTATTTATTATATGATGAAATGTAATATTTTAAATACTTTGTATTCTTCTTAATTTTATATTTGTATGATGATTAAATGCTCTTTTTTCATATTAATTGTGGTTATTATTTATATATGAAATATGTGAAAATAATGTTAATAAAAAATAAATTGTTGTTATTTTAAATTTCTATTATTATGATTTTTGTAGACAGAGTGTCAAACTATAAATTATACAATACTATATATTAAAGCATTATTTTGCAATTTTAAAAAATAAGGATTATTTTATAAATATAAAAATTACCTAAAATAGTACCTAATATTGATCAGTACCGGTGTATAGTATTCATAGCATTGCAAAGCATAAAAAAAATAGTGTTAAAGTTATTGAACCAATGGAATTATGGTGTGAAGCACTTATGTTGTGAAGAACTTAGTTTCATGTAATTTTATTTATATAAATTTCCTTCAATATTGTTAACCTTTTTATGATCCCTATCATATCGTTACCAAAGCCTCATTAAAATCTTGTAACAAGACCTTTTAATTTTTGTTTTTAGTTTACTTATGGTTAGGAATCCACCTATGTATTGATTTGAGAGTTCGTACACTTTTCACCCTAAACACTTTGAGTGCATTAAGTGAATCCTTGGTGAGGGTATGAAAATTTGCACTTTTGATTTCAAAAATATTATTTACGTTATTATTATAATATTAACCTATGAAGGTTGGTTCTAGGATGACTTGAATCTAATTGTATGTTAATTTGATTGATATGACATAATGATTTAGAGTGTGGATGGATAGGTTGAAATTAATAAGGGATGAATGTTTGTAAGCTTGATAGTTTAGATTGTGATTTGCTTGAGGACAAATAAAAGCTTAAGTGTAGAAATGTTGGATAAATGATTAATTGATTATATTTATATAACCATAGTTAGTGTGATTTGCTTATTGTTTAATAGTTTTATATTATTTTTAATATTTATTTTTTCAAGTGTGTTTTTAGGTGATAATTGCCTTTATAGACCAAAAGGAGAAGAATTTGGGTACAATTGAGGCATAAAATGGAAGATTTGAAGCAACTTTAGAGATACATGGTCATGTATAGGGATAATGTAAGTCACTGTAAAAATGTGAAGCTTAGAAGATATTGTTTATGTTTGTATATGTTGACATACACAGCCTTTTATATTTCCCATGTAAGCTTCTGTGATAGTGTACAACCATGATTTAGAGGGTATTTTGAAATACATGGTTGTGTAAAAGGATCATGTGTATTACAGAAACTATAGTTTTTGCTGTAAAAGGAAATTATGAAGGAAAGAGTTAGGAAAGGAAGCGACTAAAGTCAAATTAGACACTAGAAAAGCAAAGAAGAGGCTGTTGTAAACAAAGTACGAAGGAAAATATGCAGATTGCATCACGAGGTATGATAGAGGGCAACCTTTGATCTAAATTCAAGAAGACTTCATTAGAGATAAAAGGGGATATAGATTATAAATTCTTTTATTTCTATTTGTTCTTCTAAATAGTTGATGATGGATTTGTTTTCTATACTTATGAACTAATTTTCATAATGTCTAGGTGTAATGAACCCTAAGTTAAGATTAATAATATAATATAGTCTTTATTCAATGCAGTTTTATTTATTGATTTGTTATGACTCAATTATACGTTTATATTCTTTAACTGATATGCCTGGAACATTAGTCCAATTTTTGGTTTCATATGATTGATATTGAAACTATAGGTGGTTTAAGATAGTATGATCTTTGGCAATGATTTTTCTCACTATACATAGATTTATCTAATTTCTTAGAGATTTGAACTATTCTCTTTTTATTCTCACTTTGCTAATACGATCCAAACTCAGTTCTCTTGCAAGATTAAAATATTTCACATTAATAATGCAATAGAATACAAAAGTATGAAATTCACCCACTTCTTGCTCAATAAGCGACTATTATTCAAAGATCCTACCTAAATACATCTCAACAAAATGGTTGAGTTGAATGCAAATATATAACACATTCTTAATATAATTCAAGACCTCCTTATATCCTTTTCTTATCCTGAAACCTTTGGGGAAATTTTTCTCTTACTACTATATATATTATCAATCATATTCCTTCCCCTATCACAGGTAACCTCTCTCTTAGAAGTGCTTATATAATCATGCTCTTGACTATCAATCTCTTAAGGTTTTCAGTTGTGCATGCTTTTATCTTCCTTAACCTCATAAGTATACTAGACTAGAACCAGAAACACATTTATACTATTTTCTTAAATATGGCATAAAATCCAAAGGGTATAGATGTTGCGATTTCTCATCTCAAAGACTTCATTTCTCTCGATATAAGACCTTTTGGGAACATTCTCATGGTAGTTCTTTTTATCCTACCATATCTTTGCTTCCTGGCATTCTCCTACAAGTCCATCTTACAACTCTACCAATTTAACATAACCAACACTTAATTCCATTGTATGTTCCTCAAATATGGATTCTCCACCTTCATTAAGAAACCTTTCCTAATATACTCCTCCATCAAAATATGTTGAGTCTCATTAACTTCCCTATTACTCTACTCAAATAAGTTAACCTTCTATTTATCGTAAAGATTTCCACTATTGTTTCTTTATATGAACCTTTCACCTACCGTGAGGTCAGCACTAACCGTTAATGGCAATAACCAATGGCCAAAAAACTACAAGCTCTCTTCAAACCAGTACCTAGGACTTGATTGACTTAACTCTAGACGAGTCTATTATTGGCTATAAATGGGTCTATAAAATTAAGACCTAAGCTAATGGTTCAGTTAAAAGATACAAAGCCAAAATGGTTGTTAAAGGGCTTACTTAGGAATATTGAATTAACTATAAAAAGACATTTTCTTCTATAGCTCATTTAACTTCAGTTCATAATCATCTTATTACAACTACTATCAAGAACTATTCTAGACAGATGTTAAGAATGTCTTTTTTAATGGTAATCTTATTGAAGAAGTTCATATGCAACCTCCACCTACGTATGACCATACACCTAATAAAGTCTGTTACCTTTGTAAAGCATTGTAAGGACGTAAGCAAGCTCTTCGAGCCTAAAATTTATCAAATTCAACACTACCATTGACTATCTTGGGTTTAAATTTATCTTTTATAACCATTTATTATTTCTTTGTAAAATAGATCAAGGATGCACACTTCTTCTTCCCAATGTTAATAATAAATGAGGATGACACACACTGTATCTCTACTCTAAAATCTTTTCTCCGTCAATAATTTGAAATGAAAGACTTAAACAACATGACCTATTTTTTAGGCTTTGAAGTATCATATGATGACTCTAGTTAACTGATCTTATCTCTCATATTGGCCTCGTTCATACCGACACTACTAAGGCTCCACTTGACTCTAGTGACAACATTTTTGCTACCGTCAAAAATCTTCTTAATGATGGTACATTTTATCAATAATTTGTGAGTAATCTTCTGTACCTAATTATCACTTATCCAAACATTTCACATTGTAAGTCAATTTACACCTGTTTTTTGGAATATAAAAGATTTCACTAACGTAAGATATATACATATTAGTCTTAACACCTTCTTTGTAATACCAAGATAAATTGACTAATTATATTTAATTTTGAAAACATCACTTAAATATTATATTATTTATTAAAATACATATTTAAAGTTTTAAAAGAAAAATTGCACTTTAAAAAGGTTAGGAATTTAATTTATCCTTTTTAAATTAACGCTTTTATTATTTAGTAAAAATACATATTTAAAGTTTTAAAAGATAAATTGCACTTTAAAAGGGTTAGGAATTTAATTTATTCTTTTTAAATTAACACTTTTATTAAAAATCTTTAGAAAGTTCAATAATTGGAGTCGCCCTTAGGAAAATGGAGAGCTAAGCAATTCGGGTAACAACCCGGACATGTAAGAAATCCAATAACCCGAAGGCGAAACCAGTAGATAATAACAAAGCCGAGTGGCAATTATCCAATAGAGCAAGAAAATATCTAACCCTTTCCCTTGGAAGACATATCAAAAGTAAAAGACCGAATACTCTCGAAGGTTCTTCCTTCAACGCACCCACAAAGCCCCTTCGCTCTCTCCTTCTCTCAAAGTCCCACAAGATATTTTTCTCTCTCATTCTTAATAAACAGCCCACAAAGACGGCCAGAATTTTTCTTCCTCTCAGATATTACTAAAACTAGTGGCTGCCTGCTATAAGGATAGACGACAACAATTTCAAACAACTATAACAATCGGCTTATTGTCGTATAGATAAATGTTATATATTTAGAGGGAGCGACACTCTGTGCTCTCTTCTGCGGTTTTGAGTGGTGCTGGGTGAATTAGAGATGGAGCGGGAAGGAGGATCCAACGCCGGATCTTGCTATTACTCCGTACTCGGCATTCGCAAGGACGCCTCCTTCTCCGATATTCGCACTGCCTATCGCAAACTCGCCATGGTAATCTCTTATTTCAACTTTTCATTCAATTCTTTATTTTTTCGGATCAAAAGTTTTAGTTTCTGTTTTCGTTTTTGTGTTAATGGAGAAATGGCATCCTGACAAGTGGGCCAAGAACCCGAGCGTTGCCGGAGATGCAAAACGGCGGTTTCAGCAAATCCAGGAAGCTTACTCCGGTATTTTTATTATTGACTTACCTCCTCAACAACTTTTTTAGTCTTTAGTCTTTTTGATTTTCAAAGTCTTAACGCCTTGATCCTCTGTTGAGTCGTTTCTGACTAACTTCCGTTGATTTTTACAGTCCTCTCCGATCAATCTAAGAGGTCATTGTACGATGCAGGTGTCTACGATCCACTAGAAGAAGAAGACCAAGTTTGTTCTAATTTCTAAATAAATATCTTAACTTCCTTTATTATTAATTTTTTTTTTTCCAAATGTTGATATTTAGCTAGCTTTAGTCTTACCCATTAGTCTAGTTGGTTCCTTCCTCAATTGATTAACCGACCATGGGGTTTTCTTTTTTTTTTAATGATCAATTTGGCGTATGTGACTCTGGAAATTATGAATTTTCTCAAATCAGGACTTTTGCGACTTTGTGCAAGAGATGATTTGCATGATGAATAACGTGAAAGACGAGGTATCTAATTCCATCTTCTTTCTAATTCCTTTTGTACCCCTGAAAATTTGCCCTTTTTTAATGATGCGGAGGGTGTAATGGTAATAATTTGGGACCCACCGACGGGGTTCATCCGTTGGTTGGTATCTTCATAGGGAGATAGTTTTGAAGATCTTCAGAGGATGTTTGTGGAAATGGTTGGCGGAGATGGCCGGGACACCTTTGACCTCCATGACGATCCTACGGATCCTAAGAGGCCACGTGTCAACTCATCTAAAGGTAGTGCGGTGAGACGCGGCACGTCACGCTGGTGATGCACATGAAATTGTACTGGATCCTATCCCCAAGTTCATATTATTTGTTTCAAGTACTGTTGATGTTGGTTCTTCTAATCTGTGGTCTAGTAGAATCCAATTTTCTTACGCAACATGCAAGTGGACGGTATTCGTCTTCCTTTTGTCGGTTTGATATGGAAATGGTTTCGAAGTTTAGATCCAATTGCATGGGTTATTGACAATTGTTGATGCTGACTTGTTGTTTGCGTCTCTATATATATATAATTTACATGCTTCTGTTCTCTTTTTATTTGTAACTGAGTCTAGATGTTAGCAAGTACCAAGTGACTCAAAGGTAACACATGTCACCAATAACATATTCCTTCCCTAAGCATTCTAATCGAAAGTACCGGATATCACCAATGGTAAAGGATATCTCAAATATAGATAGGTCATTCGAGATAATAATGCGATTGAGATTACGAAGTAAAATTTTGTTTTTTCAAAGCTTAATTTAACAAATAAAAGCAAAAACTAGTGGATTTGGATAGGGTGGCTAAGTTGGGTACTAAAAGAAGTGTGATTGATTGGGTTATAAAAGGATGCTTCTGGCTGTTCATACACCTACTGTGTTTGTAAGTTGGGGCCGTAATTTATCTTAGATGGTTTTGCTTGTATTCTTTATTTTGTATAGGGTAAGTTATACAAAAAATGATTTTTATTTAATTTAATAAATTAAAATAGCAATAATAATAAAATATTTAAACTTTTAAATTTTTTAAAAATTTCTTAAGTTAACAATGTTAGCATAATGTCATTAGACTTGGCACATGATAGACATGTGAAAATTAAAATTTGTCAGATTATTAAATTAAAATATTACGATAACAATTACTTATTCTAAGATCTGTCTTGTTTTTTATGTCTATCACGTGCTAAGTACGTGGTATGTGATGTTGTCCCCCTTTTTAGTCCATCGGTGAGACACAGAGATAATCCCAAAAGCTCTGTCGCTCACTTCAATTAATGTTTTCAAGCAGATACTGTCTAGAAAAAGAATCAAGTAATCTACAACTTCTGTCTTTCAGTCTTTGACATATGATATGGTGTTTTAGATATTGTTACAAAGAAGAAGTGTTTTGTTAGAATGAGTAACAGGAATAAATTATTCACTAGAGAAATACATGACCTAGTAGTCTAGATTTGAAAGTTCGCATGGTAGATAACTAGATATTACTTTGATCGTGCAAGTCCAGCGTCACACTGTCACCATCAATAGAATGGTTAATCCCACTCGTGAAATTAAACCAAGAAACTAGAAACAAAAGTGCTATTTAATAGATTTTCATGTTAGAAATAGCCAGTTCCAACTCAGAAAGCAGAAACTTAAAAGTATAACCAACACTACTTATAAAACCATAACGTGGACGTTCTCATTGGTCATCTTGAAAGGGTTAGGTGTAAACCCAGATCGAATCCTCTTGGGGCTGCAGTTACTACGTTTTACTTGCCTGATGTTCGTGATTTGTAATCCAGCAGAAGAAGAAATATAAGCGTGATTTGTAATACTAGGTTTTACTTGCGTGATGTTCGTGATTTTAAATATTTTTGTTGATTTCAACGAGTGAACTCTTTTTGTAAAGAGTTTTCAATTTCTTATTTCATTAAATTTTCTTGGAATCTATTTATATATATAAAAAATAAATAATACAATCTTAGAATAATAAATCCGAATCATTTTTAGAACACTCCAATGCATTTTAATCTGTAAACGAGTTTTCTTTTCTTACATTGCTTTCCACAATATAGAAAAATCATGTGTTTTTCTATACCGTGACGACCTGTTACAAAAATGAAAAAGCAATGTTTTCTTTTACTTTGACAACTCCCTTTGTTCTTTGCATCATTTTTTCTACTTATCCAATGACCTCTTCTTATGCTCTTTTCTGTCTCTTCATCTCTCCACAGTTGTTTGGTTGAAGGTAATAGAATATCTATTACCCATCTATTCCTGTGTTAGTTAATACTTTGTTTGGTTTAAAAATGACCCGCAGAATCCTATTCCTAAGCATTATCTATTTTGCAGACAAGAGAATAGCCAAAGATGCTTACCCCTATCTTTGCCTATTTTGCACACATCAGGAATAGGTTAAAACGAGCTTCTTGTTTTTTGGAAAAACTTTACCCCTCGTTTATTTTTCTCAACAAATTTCTCACTCATGTAGCAGCTTACGCTTCCTCTCTAGCTCACGCGAGCGTCTCTGGCTCAGTGGCCCTTTCTCTCTGAAACTTACAAGCTTCCGATTATCTCTCCGTCGATAACCTCAAGATTCTGTCTTTTTGTTTTTTTCTTCTGTCTCTGTAAGTTCTCGCTATTTCTCTTCCTTTTTAATTTGATACATGATTATATTTAATTATCCCGTTAAAACTCCAAAAGCTACGATATTTTTCATCTCAGAACACTGAAGAATTTTCAAGTGTTTGGTACCTGTGATGCTTGACCCTTGTTTGGTTGCCATGAAATTGAGGGAAAATTAAACTGTGTAGAGATGGGGTATTTTTTGAGAAATGACTATGAAAATAGAGTGAAACTAAAACCTGAAATTAACACCCTCTGGTGAAAAATGTTGAATTGTTTAGGATTTGGTTTGATTCTTGATTCAAATCTTGATGTTTTAATGATTTAGTTCATTAAAAAATGGATTGAGGTGGGTACTAATCTGCAAGTAATGTAATGTCATTAACTTGAGCTTGTATAAGGTGATATAGACGAGGTGTTTTGAGTGATAGGATGTACTGGGTTTACTCTGTATAGTCAGCTTCATATGGACTGGCTAAATGAAAGGATTTTGAAAGCTTTTGACTAAAATTTGTGCATCTTCTTGACATGTTTATGTGTATAATTAAATACGTTCACGGTCTAATGCTTAAAACCGTGGACCTTCGTGTAGAAGTCTTCAAACTCAATATTTTCGTATATTCATTAAACTTTTATTTAGTAGTTATTGTTATAGAACTCATTATCTTTTAGATATTTATTGAATGAATCATTGAATGTATTTAATAATTTGCAAATTATGTATTCTCAGTAAATTATTCAACGAGTCAGCAATTTGGGTTTAAGTAACAACTTCAATCCAGTTGTTTTGTTGCTCTCAGCATGTCTTTACTTCCGACCAACTATCCTGTTTCATTTTTCAAGATTATAGAAAACTTTTGAAGTTTTAGGTAATGAATGCTCTAGACAACATAATAAAATATACCTTTTCAACTTCTTACGAATACCTTATGCTTTTGTTCCGTGTGGAAGTCCGTGTAGAGGAAGTCAAAAGATAAAAATCCTGTAACAAGTAAGTTTGGACTTTGGAAATACTGGCCAATTATATTCTTTTAGTATGTGAAGTTTTGATTTTGTTTCTTTTACTATTAACCACGTGCTTGTAGTTTCTAAATATTCTACTGGCTTTAATTGATTACTTTGCATCTGCAATATGCCCATTACAGCCTTCTTATCTCCTTTTTGATGAACTCAAGCATTGATTTCCCATTAATCTTTTTAGTTAATAGTATGCTGCTTCTTCATTTCTAATGTACATTTCTCAACCATATGCTATCATTTGTCTCAATTAGAGAGTATTAAGAGACTAAAACACATTCTAATGGTACATTGATCTACTACCAGTGGTTCGAGAAAAAGAAGTTTGCTAGGAATATGTTGAGAAATTAGATGGAAACAAGGTGAAATGTAGATATTTCCAAAGAGTTTTGAATGGTGGCATAAAGCATCATCTATCCCGACTACCAAGTAGAGGCGTAAATCCTTGTAGCAAAGTGAGAGATGATGTTACTGATAGGGTGAGGGCCATTATAGCTTCAAAGGAGGATATTAAAGAGACTCGTGGTACCAAAAGGCAAAGGTCTATAGAAATTAGATCTCCCGGAAGCATTCTTGTTGCAAGTAAAAGTTTTGTACCTGTGGAGGCATCGTCTCCGGTTGCAAAAGTTTACCCCAATGTGGCACCAATGGCTATTTTCTCATTAAGCAACCAAGAGAGTGCTGAAAGAAGCATTGCTCTTTTCTTCTCTGAAAATAAGTTGGATTTAAGTGTTGCTCGTTCTCTATTCTACCAATTAATGATTGATGCAATAACGAAATGCGGTGCTGGATTTACAGGCCCATCAACAAAAATGTTGAAGACAATGTGGTTGGAGAGGATGAAGTCTAAAGTGAGCTTGCAACTGAAAGATATAGAAAAATAGTGGGCTATTACATGTTGCACTATCATTGCTGATACATGGACTAACAACAATTCAAGAGCTTTTAAAAACTTTTTGGTTTCCTCTCCATCTAGGATATAAAAATAGTAAAATTAATAAGAATAATAAGATTAATAATAATAATAATAATAATAA